>JARQOD010010627.1:0-26589 GCA_033576555.1 Oophaga sylvatica | reverse complement strand
TTTTCTCTGCCGCCTGAAAAACCCTTTAAATTTTTGGGCTATGTTAAAGGGGGCCCACTGGGGCTTTTCCCCCGGGGGGCCCCTAAAAACCGGGAGCCGGGGGGGCCCGCCGATTTAAAATGGTCTTTATAAGTTTCCCCCCCTTAAAAACTGAAACTTCGAGCATGGGGGGGGGCCCCAAAAAAAACCCAAACCCTTTTGTTAGGTCACAACCCGGGGGTAAAAAGTTTGAAACTAGACCCCCGGGGGTTTTTTTTCCCCCAGCCTAGACCCCCGGGGGACTGAAAGACCCCCAAAAAAAAAAACTTTTACGGTGGTCCCCCCCAGCCCCTTTTTAAAACCCTTGCCAAGAAAAAAAGTACCGGGGTTTTTTTCCCCTTTTAAAACCCGGTTTTTTTTTTTAATTGAAAGGGCCCCCAAAAATTTGTATTGTCCCCATTTCCCCCATCTTTTATACGAAAAAAAAAGGGGGCCCAAAAATTTTTTTGGGGAATAAAAAAACCCCCAATTTTTATTTTTGGTTCCCCGTCCCATAAACCCCTAATTAGCCATTTTCCCCCTTTAAAAAAAAACTCCCAAAAAAAAGGGGGTTTTTTTCCGGGGGAAAACCTCTTGATAAATTTTTTTAAGAAAAAAAAATTTTTTGGGGGGAACCAGCTAAAACAAATTTTTTAAAAAAGGGTGTTAAATTTGGGGGTTTTCCTTTGCGGTTCCGTGGGGGGGTTTTTTTATAAGTGTATTGCCTGGCGCGGCCCGGGAAAATTAGTGGTCCCGTTTTTTTGGTTTTGGGGTTTTTCCTTTCGGAGGGGGGGAAAATACCAAAAATGTGTACTTTATTTTTTAGTTTTGGGGGTTTTTAAAAAATTGCAAATAAAATTTTTTTCCCCGGGTTTGGGGCCAATAAAGGAAATTTTTTTCCCCCTTTTTTTTTTGGGACATAATTTTTTAAAAAAAAAATTTTTTGGCAAAAAAGGAACCAAAATTTTTTTTGTATTTTACTTTTTTTTTGGGCAAAAAAAGGGGCTTTACATCTTTTATAAAAAATTTTAAAAAAGGAAAGTGCCCTTTTTTAACTTTACACTTTAGATAATTTAATAAAAAAATTCCCCCAAAAACTATAACATCCCCGCAGAAAATTTTGAAAAAAATTTTCCAACCCCCGGGTAAAAACCCTACAAACGAAAAACCCCTTTTTCCCCCCTTTTTTGGGGTTTAAAAAAAAGACCATGTTTCACAAGCAATCCCCCCCCTTGCTCCCCCCCCCTCAGTCGCCTCTGGAAAAATTCTTTTTCCATTTTTCCCTCCTTCAGCAAATGGTCATTTTTTTATTACTTTGGGCCTTTTATGTGTGTTTTTTTTTTTTTTTCCCCCCAAAAATTTTTTCCTTTTTAAAAAAAACCCCAAAAGGGGGAAAAAACCCCTCACTGGGAAAATTTTTTTAAAAACCTAGCGGGGGAAGGGGCCCCGGGGGCCTAAAAAAATCCCGGGGGAAAATTTTTTGGGGAAGGGGGGAAAGGGGGGGCAGCACAAAGGGGGGGGGTAATACAAAAAGTGTCCGAAAAAAAATCCCCATAAGTCCACGCTGTGCACCCCAAATTTAATGACTCCCTTTTTTAAACCTAAAAAGGGGGAAAAGCAGTTTTCCCCCCAATCGGGAAAAAAAAAAGGGGGCCCCAACGCACCCATTTTTCCCCCGGGCCCCTTTGGGGTTTTATCAAAACCAAAAAAAATTTTTTTTCCCCGCCCCCCAGTAACATGCAGTTTTTCCCTTAAAGTTCTATACGAAAAAAAAAATTTTCCGGGGGGGAAAAGGGGTATAACCCCCGTCGTCACCCTTGGTTTTTTCCCAAAAGGAAAGATATTGGCTTTGAAAAAATTTTTTTAAAATTAACTTTCATTGGTGGTGTTCCCCCATAACACCCAAAGTGGTCAACAAAGGTGGTATTAAAGTTTATGTAAAAAATTTAAAATTTTTAACAATTTTTTTGGGGAGTCTTTCGGGCCCCAGGAGAGACAGCAAGCAAAAGCGTTGCCAAATTTTTTTCGGGGGGTTTTCCCCCTTCTTTATCGACACATAAATTCCTGTGACGAGGGTAATTTTTTTTTTTTAAAAACCCCTTTTATTTCAAAATGTTTTCCAAATTTTTTTGGTCTCCTTTAAATCTTTTGAAATTTTTTTTAAAAATACAAAAACCTGCCAAAATTTTTGGGGGAAAAGTAAATTTAAAAAAAAATTTACTATTTTTTTTTCCCTTCTTGCTCTATGCCCAAAAAATTTTTGGCATCTACCCGCCCCAAACCCAAAAAACCTTTTGGGGGGGTTTGGGTTTTCCTTTTCCCATGGGGGTTTTAGAAACAAAGGGGGAAGGGAAAAGGGGGAGCGAGCGTCCGGGTTTTTTTTTTGGGGGAAAAACCCTTTGGCGGGGACAGATCGGGGGTTTTAAGTTTTTTTTCCCCCCGGCCTGGGGGGGGTGAAAACATATCCCTACTGAAAGGGGGCCCGATAGCTATTCCGCCCCCAAAAACCCTTTTTTGGGGAAATTTTTTTAACAAGGGGGCAGTTCCCTATTTGAGCTGAGGAAAATTTGGGGGCCCCAAAAAGGACCAAAAAATTTTCCAAAAGGGGGAACCCTAAAATTTGGAAAAAAAAAAGGGGGGGGTTTTTAATATCCCTGACCCCCCCACAAAAATTTTTACCTCTTTTTCAAGGACCAAAAAGTAATTGGGACATTTATCTTATAAGCTCTTTTAGGGGGGGTTTTTGGGGTTTTTTCCCCTTTCAAAAATCCATCATAAATTTAAAGGGGGGGTAAAAGTCGGGGGCTGTTTTTAGGTTTTGGGAAATTTAAAAAACCCAGGACCTTTTTTGCTGTGCCCCCAAAAAAACCCCCTTTTGAGGAATCCAGGGGAAAATTTTTTTCCCCCAAAAACCCCCCCCGATTTTTTCAAAGACCACTAGAGCGAAACCTGACCCCCCCCGGGAAAAATTGCGGTTTTTTCCCCAAGGGGGTTTTTGACCACAAGGGCCCCAAACCCTTTAATCACTTTAAAAAAGGGGGAAAGGTCAGATTTTTTTGGGCCCCCAAAGAAACATCTAGATGAACCCCCTTTTGGTTCTTTAACATTTTTCCCCCTTGGGCAGATAAAACAAAAAAAAAACCTTTTCCCAAAAAGGGAATGGAAAAAAATTAGGGAAAAAGGGGGTTTGGGAAAATTCCGTCCCCCAAAAAACCCCAGAAACATCAACTGTAACCACTTTACCCCCAAAAAATTTGGTTTTTTTTACCGTGATAAGAGACTTTGCCCCAAAATAAATGAAACATAGTTTTTTTTTAAAAGCCTTTTTTAAAAGGGGGCCCAAATCTTTGGCAAGTAGGGGGCAGATTAAAAACGGGGGCCCGGAACCTCCCAAAAAACCAAGGGTTTTGGGGCTCCTGGGACCAAGGGGCCCCCCCTTCGAAAACATATGGGGAGGGGGGGCCCCCAACTAAAAAAAGGGGGAGGGGTTCCTCAAAAGGTTTTTTTTTTTTAAAAAAAGGGGCAAGGGCAAGGGGAAAAAGGGGAAAAATCATGCCCACAAAAGGGGGAAACCCCCCCAAAATTTAGGAAAAAAAAATTTTTTTTTAAAAAAAAAAATTTTTTAAAAAATAAAAAAAAAATTTTTTTAAAAAAAAAAGAAAAGGGGAAAAAAAACCTTTTTAAAAAATAGGGGGTACTAGAAAATAAAACCTTAATATTTTTGGCAATGCCCCCCCCAAAAATACCCCCTTTTCATAGCTAAACTTTTTAAAAAAGGGGGCTCAAAAACTTTTTTTTACAGTAAACAGTAATAGAATATTAAAAACTTTTTCAGCATAAAAAAAATTTTTTAAAAAAAAAAACCCTGGCCAATTCAAAAGGTTTTTGGGGCAGGCCCCCAAAGGAAAAAAACCCCAAGGGGGAAAAAAACTTTCCTAAATTATTGCGAACAGTGGTGTCAAAAAAGAAGGGGGACCACAGGCAGCGCACCAAAAAAAAGCGCCCAAAATAACATCCCCCCCCACAGTTTTTTGGAAAGAGGTAAAAAAGTTACCGACCTTTTTTGGGGGAATCAAAAGAAAGTAAGCTCCCCCAAAATTTTTTTTGGGGGGAAAAACCCCGTTTTTCCCCCCCCGGGCCATGTTTTTTTTTCCCGGGGGGAAAAGGCCACAGTTTTTTGGGGTTTTTTTCCCCCCCGGGGGGGCTTTAATCCCCCTTTTTTTTCTCTCTAAATTTTCCCCAATGACTGGGCATGACGCTTTTTTTTTGTGTATTTTTAAAAATTTTTGGGGAAATTTAAAAATTTTAAAAACCAAAAATTTTCCCCTTTTTTGGGGTGTTTTTCAAATATGGGGGCATGATCTTTTTCTTTCCCCCCTTTTTTGCTTAAACCACTTAAAATTTTTTTTTGGTTTTTAAAACCTTCTTTTTTGCTAAAAACAAATTTTTTTGGGGCGTGGATAAAATTTTCCCTCCACCCCGGGGGGAAAGGGGGGCAACTACCACTTTTTTTCTTCCCATGGGGGAGGTCATTTTTTTTTGGCGCAAAAAAAAAAAGGGTTTTTTTTAAAGACCCCGGGTCACCAGTGTTTAATGATAAATAGGGGGGCCCTCATAACCAACCAAAAAAGCAGCAAGGTTGATTGGAGGGCCCCCTTCACAGGACAAAGGAAAATGATCCAAAAAAACCTATGAAAAAAAAGGGGTTGGGAAAAAATTTCTCCAAGGGGGGGGTTTTCATCACCTTTTTCCCCGTCCCTTCGAGCATTTTTTCCAGGTTAAAAAAAAAATTTTGAAGGCAAAAAACCCCCCAAAAAACAAGCGAAAAACCTGAAGTCTCTGCAAAAAGGGCAAAAACCCCCCTCACACAGGGGGAAACCACGATTTTTGCCCTCCAAAAGGGGCCCCAGATTCAGGCCCTCTTTTTTTAAAATCCTTTAAAAAAAGGGGTGACCGGGGGTTTGGTTTTTTCCCAAAGGGGCCCCCCGGGGACTTGGGGGCCTTTCCTTGTGAAACCCCCCTTCACACAGGAAAAACCAGCAATGGGCCCCCCAAAAGGGCCCCCCAAAATTTTTTTGGGGGCCCCCTTTTTTTTGTGAAAAAGGGGGGGGGGGGGGGGGGGGGGGCCTAAAACACAAAAAGAGAGCCCAAAAGGGGGGAAAACCCCGGGGGCCCCAACTTAAAGGCCCCCCCATTGCTGCAATGCCCAAAAGGGGGAAAAACCAAAAGGGGTGCCGCCCGGGGGCCCCCTCCAACTTTAAAGGGGCGGCATTGCAAAAATTTTCCTCCCCCCAG
The DNA here is from genome assembly GCA_033576555.1 of Oophaga sylvatica. Taxonomy (NCBI): domain Eukaryota; kingdom Metazoa; phylum Chordata; class Amphibia; order Anura; family Dendrobatidae; genus Oophaga; species Oophaga sylvatica. The sequence continues at coordinate 21,276 of JARQOD010010627.1, read as the reverse complement.
GAGGAACCGCGCGGGGGACGCCGGGGGCCCCTCCATTTTTCAGGCCATCATTGCTGAAAAAACCCCTAAAAAAAAGGGGGAGACCAGCAAATGGGACCCCAAAAAGGCCCCCCTTTTAAGGGGCCAAAAATTGCTGAAAACCCCTCACACAGGAAAAACCAGCGTTTGGGGTGACCCCAAAAGGCCTCCATTTTTTCACCCCTCATTGCCCCTTTCCCTTTAAAACACAGGAGGCCCCCAAAAGCGGGGGGAAAAACCCCCCAAAATGCCAACAGATTTGGGGGGGGGGGCCCTTTTTTTGGGGCTCCCAAACCCACACAGAAGGAGACCCCCCGGTGGGACGTCCTTTTTCCCCCCCAGACTTCACCATCATGCAAAAAATCCCACACAAAAAAGAGCCCGGGGGGGGTTTTAAATTTCCATGGCCCCAACTTCAGGCCAAAAAGGGGCGGGGGGGAAGTTTCCCCCAAAAAGGGGGTTAAAAGAAAAAACATTTTTTTTTAAATTTAAATTTTCCCCCAAAACCCCCTTTGGGGGAGCCCCTAAAATGAGGAGGATTTGAAAAAAAATTTTGGTTTGTTTTTTCCCTAAACTTTTTTCGGGGGATAATTTTTTTTCACCCCCTTTTAAAATTTAACCCAAAAAAATTTCTCCACTTAAATCTTTTTTTCTTTTCCCCCAAAAACTAGCGACCTGCAGAGCAAAAAAATCACGAGGACCCCGTCCCCCCCCCAAATTTTTTTTAGCCCCAAAAAAACGAATTTTAAAAATTTTCCCCTCTCGGGTTTTGGGGGATGCCGCCCCCCTTTTTCCCCCAGGGGGGAAGGGGGAAAAAAAACAAAAAAAAGGACAAAGGGCCCCCGGGTACCGGGAAAAAAAAGGAAAAAAAAAATGACCCAAGCGGACCCGACCAGGACAAAACCCCCCAAATGACGGGGGAAATATTACCCCTTTTTCCCCGGGAAAAAAACCCAAATTTTTAAAGGAAAAAGGGTTTGGAGTCCCCCATGAGAATCACATAAACTTTTTTTTAAAAAACCCCGGAGTGAAAAGAGGGGGGAAATTTTTGTGGCCCCCAAAAGGCGTGTTCACGTAACGGGGGGGCCCCAAGGGGGGTTTTAATGAAAAAGGCCCCGGGGGAACCCGTGCCCCCCCTTTTTTTTTCCGGGGGGAAAAAAATTGGCAGGGGGGGTTCCAACCCCAAAACAAAAAAACCCCAAAAGGGCACCCCCCAAAACCCCGGGGGGAAAAAGAAGGCCCTGAAAAGGCCAAAAAATTTTCACCGAGCGGGCTGACCGGGAAGGGGAGGTGACGGGGGGGAGACAACCGGGAAAAATTTGGGGGAGGCGGAAGGAACTGCGGGGAAATTTTTAAGGGGGATTTTTTTGGGGGTTGATGGGGGGAAAAGGAAACGGGGGGAGACTACACGGGGGGTTCGGGGGGAAAGGGGGGAAAGGGGAATGCGGGAAAAATTTTAAAAACATGGGATTCTTTTTTTTTTTTTTTGGGGGGAGGTGCCCCCCCTGGGGGGAACTACACTGGGGAAAATTTTGGTTTTTTAAAAAAGCGGAGGGGGGACGCTGGGGATTTTAACGGGGGACCTGGATGATTCTGGGTTAAAAAAGGGGAGACTTTTTGGGGAAAAACAACCCCGGGGTTTTTGGGTGATGAGGGGGGGGGGGCCCGGGGGGGAGACAAAATTTTTGGGGGGATTCGGGGGAGAGGAGAGGAAAATTTGCGGGGAGACAAAAAGGGGGGGAAAATTTCTGGGGATGACGGAGAGGAGACTGCTGGGAGATTCCAAGGGGGAATTCTGGGTGAATGAGCAAGGGGGAAGACGCTGGGAATTACACTGGGGATTCTGGGTGATGAGCAGAAAAGGGGGGCGGGAGACTACACGGGGTTTCTGGGTGAAGAGCGGAGAGGAAACTGTGGGGTTTGGGGGGAAAAAAGGCGGAGGGAATCCCGGGGGGAACTTTTTTGGGGGGTTTGGGGGGTGAAAGGCGGGGGAGGAGGCCCCCTTTTGGGGGAGACAAACTGGGGGATTTTTGGGGATGAAAAAGAAACGGGAAAAGATTGAACAAAAAACACGGGGGGATTCGGGATTGGGGGAAAAAGGGGGGGGAAAAAAATTACAGTGCCACTGGGGAGTCGGGGTGTTTGGGGGAAGGAACTGCTGGGAGATTATACAGTTCCCGGGGGGATTTTTTTGGGGGAGGATTTAAGGCCCCCGGGCCGGGGGGGGATTAAATTTAAAAAAATGGGGATTCTGGGGTGAGGAGGGGAAAAATGCGGGGAGATTAAAAATTTTTCACGGGGGGGAAATTGGTTGTGATAAGGAGACGGGGGGGAATTTTAAACAGTATACCGGGGTTTCCCGGGGGTTTTTTTGGGGGAGGATATGGGGGAATTATACAGAATACCGGGTTTTTTTGGGGGTGAAAAGAGGAATTTTTTTGGGAGAAAACACATTTGTACGGGGGAGGATTCTGGGTGATAAAAAGGTGACTGCGGGGGGGAAAAAACATTTTTAAAACGGGGTTTTTTGGGGGTGAGGGGGAGGAGACTGCGGGGGTTTTTTATACAGTGTACACGGAGGTTCCCCGGGGAAAAGAGAGGAGGCTGCGGGAAAAGAAAATACAGTGTAAACGGAAAAGGTTTTTGGGAAAAGACAAAGATGATACTGGGGTGAGACTACACGGGGGATTCTTGGGGAGGGGGCGGAGGGTTTTGACTGCGGGGGAATTAAAATACATTTAAAATCCGGAGGATTCTGGTGGGGGAGAGGAGACTGGGGGGAGACTACCCCAGGGTTTTGGGGGTGATGGCGGGGGGAGACTGCGGGGGAAAAAAACCACTGGGGGTTTTTTGGGGATAGAGGGACACGGGGAGACTCCCCCGGGGTTTTTTTCCCCGGGTAGACCGGAGGGAGACGCTGGGGACAACACTGGGGGTTTCGGTGATGAGCAAAGAGGAAGACTCTGGGAGATTCCCCCGGGGGGTTTGGGGGGGTTTTTTTGGGGCGGAGAGGGGAAGCCTTTAGATTATACGGTACAGGGGAGGATTCTGGGTGATGATGGGAACTGCTGGGAGACTACCCTGGGGAAAATTCGGGGGAAAGTGGGGGGGAGACTGGGGGAGACTACAGGGGGGGTTTGGGGAGGGGGGGGTGAGACTGCGGGGGGGAAAATCAAAAAGGGGGGTTTTTTTTGAAAAAGGGAAAAGACGGGGGGACCCCACCTGGGGGATTCTGGGTGAGGGGGCGGAGAGGAGAGGGGCTGGGATTTTAAAACTGGAGGGATTTTTTGGGTGATGACGGAGAGGAGCTGCTGGAGGGACTACACGGAAATTTCGGGGAAAAAGCGGAGAGGAGACCGGGAAAATTTACACGGGGGGAAAATTCTGGGTGGGGGAGCGGAGAGGAGACTGCTGGAGGACAAAAATGGAGGTTCTGGGTGTGGGGGGAGAGGGACTGCTGGGAGATACACTGGGAGGATTCGGGGGGGGATGAGGATGAAAACTGCGGGGTTTTATACATATACACTGGGAATTCGGGGATGAGAGGGGACGCTGGGGGAATTACCCCGAAAAACCTGGGAAGGGTTTTCTGGGGGATGAGAGGAGCTGGGGGTGAAAAAACAGTATACACTGGGGCCCCTGGGAAAAGGGGAGGAGATGGGGGGTTATACAGTACCCCAGGGGGAGGATTTCTGGTGATGAGAGGAACTGGGGGGAAAAATTTTTTTTTTAACATGGGGGTTTTTCTGGGTGATGGGGGGGAAGAGGGGCGGGAAATTTTATACAGTATAACACTGGAGGATTGGGGGGTTTTTGGGGGGAACTGCGGGGTTTTATACAAAAATACACGGAAAAGGATTGGGGGTGAAGAAGGAAAAGAACTGCTGGGGGATTAAACAGTTTTCACTGGAGGTTTTTTGGGTGATGAGGGGAGATGCTGGGAAAAATTCCTTTTTTGTAAACGGGGGGAATTCTGGGTGATGGGGGACCCCTTTTTGGGAAAAACAAGTATGGGGAAGGTTTTTTGGGGGATGAGGGAACCCCTTGGGATTTTTATACATTTTTACTTTTGGGGATTCTGGGTATAGAAAGGAGATGTGGGAGATTATACAGTTATACATGGGGGTTTTTTGGGGGAAAAGAGGGGACTGGGGGGGATTTTAATACAGTATACACGGGGGGATCGGGTGGGGGAGAGGAGACTTTTTGGGAGTTTTTTTCCCAGTATACCCCCCCGGAAAAAGGGGAATTTCTGGGGATGAGGGGAAAATTTTTGCTGGGAATTACAGTGTACACGGAAAAGGAAAATTCTGGGTTTTGATGAGAGTAACTGCTGGGATTTTAAAAAAAGGAAATAACCCCGGGGGGGATTGGGGGAAAAGAGGGGAAAAACTGTTGGGAGAAAAAAAATTATACACTGGGGGTTTTTCTGGGTGAAAGTAGACTGCTGGGAGTTTTTTCAGTGTACATGGGGATTTTTGGGAAAAGAGAGGAGACTGGGGAAAATTTTTACAGTACCCCGGGAAGGAAAATTGGGGTGATGAGAGGAACTGGGGGAAAGATTATACAGAAAAACCAATTTGGAGGTTCTGGGTGAAGAAGGAGACCCCTTGGGGTTTTAAACAGTGTACACGGGGATTATGGGTGATAAGGAGGGACTGGGGGAAAGATTATACAGTGACACTGGGATTCTGGGTGATGGGGGAAAATTTGGGGGGAAGATTATACGGGTACACTGGGGGGTTTTCCGGGTGATAAAAAAGGACTTTTTGGAAGTTTTTTACATTTTTACACGGAAAAAAATTTGGGGATGAGAGGAAAACTGCTGGGAGATTAACTTTTTTCCCCAGGGGAGGTTCCCCTGGGTGATGAGAGGAGACTGGGGGGAAGATTAAAATACAGTAGAAACACTGGGGGAATTGGGGGTGATGAAGGATAACGTTGGGAGAATTAATAAGTTACAGGGGGGGGAATTGGGGGTTGTGAGGGGAAAAATTTGTTGGGAAATTAAAACAGTATACACGGGGAATTCGGGGAAAAGGATAGGGAACTGGGGGGGAATTATACAGTTACACGGGGGGGATTTGGGTGATAAGAGGAACTGCTGGGGTTAAAACCCCTTTTTAAAACTGGAGGATTCTGGGTGATGAGAAGAGACTGGGGGAATATTTACGTGAAAAACTGGGGATTCGGGTGATGAGGGGGGACTGCTGGGAGTTTTCCCCTTAAAAGGGGAGGATTCTGGGTGATGAAAAAGGAGAGGGCTGGAAGATTTAAAAAAATTTTACACGGGGGTTTCTTTTTGATGAGGGGAAAAACTGTGGGAAAATTATACATTAAAACACGGAGGTTTCTGGGTGAAAAAGGGGGGAACTTTTTGGGAAAATTATACAGTATACAGGGGAGGATTCTGGGTGAAAAAGGGAAAACTGGGGGGAAAATTACAAAAATACACTGGGGATTGGGTGATGAAGAGGAAGACTGGGAATTTTTACACTTTTAAAACAACTGGGATTCTGGGTGATGAGAGGAGACTGGGGGGAAAATTACACATTAAAATTAAAACTGGGGAAAATTCCCCTGGGTGATGGGGGGGAACTGGGGGAGATTTATACAGTGTACACTGGAGGTTCCCCTGGGTTGAGAGGAGACTGCTGGGAAAAATTATACAAAAATACTTTTGGGATTCGGGTGTTAAGGAGAGCGGGGGTTTTACCCCTTTAAACAGGGGAGGTTCCCCTGGGGATGAGAGGGAAGGGGTAATTTACAGAACCCCTTGGAGGAATTCTGGGTGATGAGGGACCCCTGTTGGGATTTTTCCAGTGTACAGGGGAGGATTCTTGGGTTTTTTTGAGTTTTAAATGCCGGGGATTTACATTTTTAACTGGGGGTTTTCTGGGTTGATTAGAGGAGACGGGCTGGGGAAATTAAAATACAAAAATTACACTGGGGGTTTTCTGGGGTGAAAAAGTAGACGGCGGGGTTAAAACCCATGTCCACTGGGGGTTTTCTGGGTGATGAGGGGAATTCTGGAGTTTTTTACAGTATACAGGGGTTTTTGGGGGTTTTTAAGGGGAAAAATTGGGGGAAGATTAAAAAATTTTTAACAGGGGAGTATTTGGGAAAAGAGAGGAGACTTGTTAAGTTTTTACATTTACTTTTGGAGGATTTTGGGTGATGAAGGAGACTGCGGAAATTAAACAGTGTCACGGAGGTTTTGGGGGTTTATGGGGGGAAAAATGCGGGAAAATTATATTTTTTAAAACCGGGAAAATTTTTTGGGTGAGGAAGACCCCTGGGGGAAATTTTTTACAAGGTGTAAAAGGGGGAGTTTTCGGGGTGAGAGGGGGAACTGCTGGGAGATTAAAAAAGAAATACACTGGAAGGTTCCGGGTTTTTGAGGGGGAAATTGCGGAAAAATTTTAACCCCAATTGCCCCAGGGGAAGGTTTTGGGTAAAAGAGAGGAGACTGTTTGGGGATTATACAGTGTACACTGGAGGATTCGGTTTTTTTGAGGGAAATTTTTGGCTGGGAAAAAATTTAAAATACTTTTATACACTGGGGTTTTTTTTGGTGGATGAAGGAGACTGCTGGGATTAACAGTATACACGGGGGTTGGGGGGTTTTTAAGGGGGGGACTTTTTGGGGGGTTTTATACAGGTACTTTTTGGAGGATTTTGGGTTTTGATAAAAAGGGGACTGGGGGAAGTTATACAGGTACACTGGAGGATTCTGGGATAAAAAAAAGGGACTGGGGGGAGTTAAAATAAAAAAAAAACCCCTGGGAGGTTTTTTGGGAAAATGAGAGGGATGCTGGAAGATTATACTTAAAACACTGGGGGGGAATTCTGGGGATGAGAGGGAACTGGGGGAATTATACAGTGTACATGAGATTTTCTGGGTGATGAGAGGAGATGCGGGAGTTTTAACAAGAAAAAACTGGAGGATTGGGGGTGATAGGGAGACTGCGGGAGATTAAAAATTTTTAAACACTAAAGGTTTTTTGGGTTGATAAAAAGTAGATTGGGGGGAGATTTTTACAGGGTACAGGGGGATTTTTGGGGGGAAGAGAAGAGGGGCCGGGAGTTAAAATTAAAAGTATAAATTTGGAGGATTCTGGGGAAAATGAGGGGAGACGCTGGAATTTTATACATTTTTAATGGAGGTTTGGGTGATGATAGGAGCTTTTTGGGGGGATTTTTACTTTTATACACGGAAAAGGAAAATTCTGGGAAAAGAGAGGAACTTTTTGGGATTATACAAGTATACACGGGGGGATTCTGGGTTATGAGAGGAGACTAAAAGGGGAAATTTTTTAAGTAAAAAGGTACAGTATACACTGGGGGTTTGGTGTTGAAAAGGAAATTTGGGAGTTTAAAAACTTTATACACTGGAGGATTCTGGTGAAAAAGGGGAGACGCTGGGTTTTTTTAATACAGTAAACACTGGGGGTTTGGGAAAAGGAGAGGAGACTTGCTGGAAAAAATTAACAGTTGACACTGGAGGAATCTGGGGGGGGAGGGGGACTGCTGGAAGTTTTTTACATTTTTCCCTTTTGGGGGAAATTGGGGGTTTTTAGAGGGGAAAACGGGGAAAATTTTTATACGTGTACACTGGAGGTTCCCCTAGGGGGGGGGAGGAAAACTGCGGGGGTTTTTTATAATTTTTACACTGGAGGATTGGGGGTGATAAAAAGGAGAAATGCTGGGAGATTATACAGTAAAACACTGGGGGGGATTCTGGTTGATGAGGGAGACTGCTGGGAATTATACAGTATACACTGGAGGTTGGGGGTGTGAGAGGAGACTGCTTGGTAGATTATACTTTTATACACTGGAGGATTCTGGGGGGAAAAGGGGGCCTGGGGGTGAGATTATACAGAGAAAGGGAAAAGGAATTTGGGTTTTTAGGAGGAGACAGCGGGGGTAGATTACCCCATTAAAACACTGGATTTTTTGGGGTTGGGGGAGAGGGAGATGGGGGGGAGATTATACAGTAAACACGGGGGGATTCTTTAAGGGAAGGAAAGACTGCGGAAAATTTTAAAACAGGGGTACACTGGGGATTCTGGGTGATTTAAAGGGGAGACTGGGGGAAGAAAATACATTGTAAAAAGGGAGGATTGGGGGTGATGAAGGAGTTTTGCGGGAAATTTTTATACAGTGACACGGGGATTTTGGTGGGAGGGGGACTGCGGGGAAAAATTATACTTTTGTACACGGGGGGATTTCTGGGTGATTAGGGAGACGCTGGAGAAATACATTAACACTGGGGATTTGGGGGTGATGGGGGGACCCCTGCTGGGGGAATTAAACAGTAAAACACGGGTTTCTGGGTGATGAGAGGGACTGGGGTATTTTAATACAGTAAACACTGGAGGAAATTTCTGGGTGGGGGAAGGAGACTGCGGGGAAAAATTAAAAAAGAACTTTTGGGAGGATTCTGGGTGGGTGGGAAGGAAAAATGTGGGATTAAAAACATGTCCCCCGGGGGGATTCGGGGGGGGTTGAGGAGAGGAGATGGCTGGGAGATTATACATTGAACAGGATTTTCTGGGGGGGGGGGGGGAAAACTTCTGGGGGATTTTTTAAGGGGTGTACACAGGGGGTTTTTCGGGGATAAGGGGAGACGCGGGAAAAAATTTTTTACAGTTTTACACGGGGGAATTCTGGGGTGAGTGGGGGTGACTTTGGGATTTTTAAACGGTATACACTGGGGAATTCTGGGTGATGAGAGGAACCCCCGGGAGATTTATACAGTGTACACGGGGGGGATTGGGGGTGAAGGGGGGAGACTGCTGGGAGATTAACAGTGTACTTTTGGAGGATTCGGGTGAAGAGGGGAGAAAAAGGGAAATTTTAAACAGTAAAAACACGGGGGTTTTCGGGTTTTGATAGGGAGACTTTTTGGGAAAATTTTACATAAAACACTGGGGATTCTGGGTTTTTAGGGAAAAGGGCTGCGGGAAAAAATTTTAACGTGTACACTGGAGGTTTCTGGGTGAGGAGAGGGACTGCTGGGGTTTTTAAAATGGGGGTAAGGGGAGGTTCCCCTGGGAAAAGAAGGAGACTGCTTGGGATTAATACATTGAAAACGGGGGGATTCTGGGTTTTTGAGAGGAGATTGCGGGAAAATTTTAAACAAAAACCCGGGGGGTTTTTAGGGTTTTTGAAGGAGATTGCTGGGGATTACCCCGGGAAAACACTGGGGATTCGTGGTGTGAGGGAGACGGGGAAGGAGATTTAAAAGGTACACGGGGGGTTTCTGGGTGATGAGAGGAGGCTGCGGGGTTTTTAATAATTTACACGGAAAAGGATTGGGGGGTGATGAAGGGGAAAATTGCGGGGAAGATTATACAGTGTACACGGAAAATTTCGGGGGGGTTTGAAGGAGTTTTGGCGGGATTTTAATACAATGGTACACTGGTGGATATGGGGGTGGATTTTAAGGGAGGGGGGGAGTTTAAAACATGAACAAGGGTTTTATTTGGGTGAGGGGGGAACTGCGGGAGATTAAACAGTATACAGGGGGGAAAATTTGGGTGATGAGGGGAGGCCCCCGGGATTTTAATCAGTATACTTTTTGGGTTCTGGGAAAAGAAGGAGACGGGGGGGGAAAATACATTGAACACTGGGAAAATTACGGGGGGTGAATAAGGGGAAAACTGCGGGAGATTATACATAAAACGGAAAAGGATAGGGTGATGAAGGCACTGCTGGGGTTTTTTTTAAACAGTGCCCCACGGGGGGTTTTTTGGGGTTTAGGGGGGGAAAAATCGGGTAAGGAGTATACAGTTACACGGGGGGTTTGGGTGATGGGGGAAATTTTTAAAAATTATACAGTTTACACGGGGGGGAAATTGGGGTGATGAAGGAGAGGCTGGGGGTTTTTATCAGTAAATTCACGGGGATTGGGGGTGATTTTTAAGGAAAAACTGTTTGGGAATTATAGAGTGAACATGGAGAATTCTGGGGTGAAAAGGAACCTGGGAGATTATACAGTGTTACACGGGGGTTTTTGGGGGATGGGGGGGAAAGGGGGAGACTGGGGGGAGATTAAACAGTGAAAACTGGGGGTTTCCTGGGTGGGAAGGGGAAAAATTTTTGGGGGGAATAAAACATTTACCCCACGGGGGGGTTCTGGGTTGAGAGGAACTGCGGGGTTAAAATACAGTGAACAGGGGGAGGATTGGGGTTTAAATGAGAGGAGAGGGGTGGGAAAATTTACCCCAGTTTACCTGAAGGTTCTGGAGGAAAAGGGGAACCGCGTAAAATTTAAAAACGGGGGAAAAGGGGAGGATTATGGGTGGGGGAAGGGGAGACTGGGGGGGAGATTAAAACAGTGTACAGGGGGGATTCTGGGTGTTTTAAGGGGGCCCCCTGGTAGGATTTACAGTGTCCACGGAGGATTTCTGGGTGAAAAAGGGGGAGAGGTGACTTTTTTTGGGAGACTACAAGGGGGATTCTGGGTGATGACGGAGAGGGGACTGTGGATTTTTATACAGTGAAAAATTGAGGAGGGGTTTTAAGAGAGGGAAGCTGGGAGACCCCTGAGGGTTTCTGGGGATGAGGGGGGGGGGAAAGGGACGGGGGGAGACCCCCAGGGGGGATTCGGGTTTTATGAAGGGGAGACTGCTGGAGACAAAACTGGGGGTTCCCCTGGGGATGAGGGGGGGGAGACGGGGGGAAAACTACAGGGGGGGATTTTGGTTTTTGGTGCAAGAGGAAAAGCGGGATTTTTACACGGGGGAATTTTTGGTGGGATGAGGGAGGGAAGGGGCGGGAAAATTTCCTTTTGGGGAAAATTCTGGTGGGGAGGCTTAAGAAAACTGCTGGGAATTCCCGGGGGGTTTTTTTCTGGGTGTTGGGCAAGAGGAGACGGGGGGGAGATTACCGGGGGGTTTTTCTGGGTGATGGGGGGGAAAAAGGAAAAGACTGCTGGAGGACTACACGGGGGATTCTGGGTTTTTAAAGCGGGAGGGAAAAGATGCTGGGAGATTACACGGGGGGTTTGGGGGTGATGATGGGGGAGAGGAGACGCTTGAGGACTACCGGGGAATTTTTGGGTGATGAGCGGGAGGGGGAAATTTGCTGGGGAGATTTACACTGGAGGATTCTGGGTGATGAGCGGAGAGGGGACGCTGGGGGACACACGGGGGATTTGGGTGATGAGCAAGAGAGGAGACTGCTGGAGATTATAACAGTGTACACTGGAGGATTCTGGGTGAATGAGAGGAGACTGCTGGGAGATTATACAGTATAACATGGAGATTCTGGGTGATGAGAGGAGACGCTGGGAGATTATACATGTAAACTGGAGAATTCTGGTGATGAAAGGAGACTGCTGGAGATTATACAGTGTAACACTGGAGGATTCTGGGTGATGAGAGGAGAGGAGACTGCTGGAGATTATACAGTGTATACTGGAGGATTCTGGTGATGAGAGGAGACTGCTGGGAGATTATACAGAATACACTGGAGGATTCTGGTGATGATGAGAGAGAGCTGGGAGATTATACAGTGTACACTGGAGGATTTGGTGATGAGAGGAGACTGCTGGAGATATACAGTATACACTGAGGATTCTGGGTGATGAGAGGAGCTGCTGTGAGATTATAACAGTGTACACTGGAGATTATGGTGATGAGAGGAGACTGCTGGGGAGATTATACAGTGTCACGAGGAATTCGTGGTGATGAGAGGAGGCTGGCTGGGAATTATACAGTGTACACTGTAGATTCTGGGTGAGGAGAGGTACGCTGGGAGACTACACGGGGGATTCTGGGTGATGAGCGGAGAGGTGACTGCTGGGAGATTATACAGTGTACCTGGAGGATTCTGGGTGATGAGAGGAGACTAGCTGGGAGACTACCCTGAGGGAATTCTGGTGATGAGCGGAGGGAGACTGCTGGGAGACTACACTGGGGGATTCTGGGTGATGAGAGGAGACTGCTGGGAACTACCTGGGGATTCTGGGTGATGAGCGGAGAGGAGACTGCTGGGAGACTACACATGGGGGATTCTGGGTGATGGCAGAGAGGAGACTGCTGGAGATTACACTGGGGGATTCTGGGTGATGAGCGGAGAGGAGACTGCTGGAGACTACACTGGGGGATTCTGGGTGATGAGCGGAGAGGAGACTGCTGGGAGATACACTGGAGGATTCTGTTGTGATTAGCGGAGAGGAGACTGCTGGAGGACTACACTGGAAGATTCTGGGTGAATGAGCGGAGAGGAGACTGCTGGGAGATTACACTGGAGGATTCTGGTGATGAGCGAGAGGAGACTGCTGGAGGACTACACTGGAGGATTCTGGGTGATGAGCGAGAGGAGACTGCTGGGAGACTACACTGGAGGATTTGGGTGATGAGAAGAGAAGAGACTACTGGGAGATTATACAGTATACACTGGAGGATTCTGGTGATGAAGGAGACTGCTGGGAGATTAATACAGTATACACTGGAGGATTCTGGGTGATGAGAGGAGACTGTGGGAGATTATACAGTATACACTGGAGGATTCTGGGTGATGAGAGGAACTGCTGGGAGATTATACAGTGTACACTGGAGGATTCGGGTGATGAGAGGAGACAGCTGGGAGATTAATACAGTATACACTGGAGGATTCTGGGTGATGAGAGGAGACTGCTGGGAGATTATACAGTATACACTGGAGGATTCTGGGTTGATGAGAGGAGACTGCTGGGAGAATTATACAGTATACACTGGAGGATTCTGGGTGATGAGAGGAGACTGCTGGGAGATTACAACAGTGTACACTGGAGATTCTGGTGATGAGAGGAGACTGCTGGAGATTATACAGTATACACTGGAGGATTCTGGGTGATGAGAGGAGACTGCTGGGAGATTATACAGTATACACTGAGGATTCTGGGTGATGATGAGGAGACTGCTGGGAGATTATACAGTATACACTGGAGGATTCTGGGTGATGAGAGGAGACTGCTGGGAGATTATACAGTGTACACTGGAGGATTCTGGTGATGAGAGTAGACTGCTGGGAGATTATACAGTTATACACTGGGGGATTCTGGGTGATGAGAGGAGACTGCTGGGAGATTATACAGTAAACACTGGAGGATTCTGGGTGGATGAGTAGACTGCTGGGAGATTATACAGTGTACACTGGGGATTCTGGGTGATGAGAGGAGACTGCTGGGAGATTATACAGTATACACTGGAGGATTTGGGTGATGAGAGGAGACTGCTGGGAGATTATACTGTATACACTGGAGGATTCTGGGAGATGAGAGGAGACTGCTGGGAGATTATACAGTATACACTGGAGGATTCTGGGTGATGAGAGGAGACTGCTGGGAGATTATACAGTGTACACTGGAGGATTCTAGGTGATGAGAGGAGGCTGCTGGGAGATTATACAGTGTACACTGGAGGATTCTGGGTGATGAGAGGAGACTGCTGGGAGATTATACAGTGTACACTGGAGGATTCTAGGTGATGAGAGGAGACTGCTGGGAGATTATACAGTGTACACTGGAGGATTCTGGGTGATGAGAGGAGACTGCTGGGAGATTATACAGTATACACTGGAGGATTCTGGGTGATGAGAGGAGACTGCTGGGAGATTATACAGTGTACACTGGAGGATTCTGGTGATGAGAGGAGACTGCTGGGAGATTATACAGTATACACTGGAGGATTCTAGGTGATGAGAGGAGGCTGCTGGGAGATTATACAGTGTACACTGGAGGATTCTGGGTGATGAGAGGAGACTGCTGGGAGATTATACAGTATACACTGGAGGATTCTGGGTGATGAGAGGAGACTGCTGGGAGATTATACAGTATACACTGGAGGATTCTGGGTGATGAGAGGAGACTGCTGGGAGATTATACAGTATACACTGGAGGATTCTGGGTGATGTTGCTCTCGTTGGTTGTCAGGTTGCTCTCAGGTGTCAGGACGTCGCTCTCTATTTCTCCATGGAGGAGTGGGATTATATAGAAGGACACTGGGATCAGTATAAGGACGTTGTGGTGGAGGAGCACCGGCCTCTTGTATCACCAGGTAAGAGGAGACCTCGGTCATTTCTTTGTGGTCGTTTCTGTGGTCGCACTGGCAGATATAATGCAGCCTCACTACTGTCCCCGGCCGTACATACTCATGTCTGTAATTACCGGTTAGTATATTTATTGTTATTTAGTTGTAACATTCTTTTTAGAGATGGGCAGACACCTGGATGTTCAGGTTACAAAAAATTTGAGTTAGAGTACCAGAACAGTACCCGGACTCCATTCACTTGAATGGGGGGCCCGAATATCTAGTTTTTGCCACTTTGTCATGTGTATGTCAGCGGCAAACACCGCTTCTGATCGGCGGTGAAATCATGCCCGCTGGTTAGAGAGCTGCGGTTCCCACGTTGTCAACAGACAGCATGAGCCCGCAGCGTGACAAACACCTGGTGTTCGGGCAGCCAAAACCAAACAGTAAGGGCTCATACTCACTTGGTGGAAAAAAAACTGTCAGTTTTCAGGATGGTCCGATTATGTGCAATTGTCATGTGATTTGCATGCGATTTTTTTATAGCACCATCTATTGCATTAGCGATTATCATTCCAAAATCGCATCAAATTGCAGCATGTTGCGATTTTTTTTCTCACCGATTTCGGCTGAGAAAAAAATCGCAAATGAGATGTCACCTATTGAATAACATTGGTCCGATTTGAATCAGATTTTTTATCAACTGAAAATCATCCGTTTTCGGCTCAAGTGAGTATGAGCCCTAACACTGACTTTCAGGCAAAGTCCATGTTCGGTGTCTGTGCCCGAACAGTAGGTGTTCGGTATGAACGCCGAACGTTACTGTTTGGGTTCACCCATCTCTAATAATTTTGCCTGTGTCTGAATGTGCGCTGATGATCATGAAAGAGGAGCAGGTTTCTTCTGGGACGTGGTGTAGAAGTCCCGGGGTCTCCTTTGTGCTTCCCCTGATGATTGAGAACTTCTGAAACTCAGTTACTGGGGAAGCTGAAGCCATTGGATAATCCCATATTCTGCAACTTCTGTTTCCCGGTGATCAAGGGATTTCTCGTAATGTGCATTGAATTCCTTAACATTTCTTCTAAATTCTCCATCTTGGATCAGAGGTGGGACATGGTCCACACATGGATGGGCCTTTATGTTTAAAGTTGTAATTTAAAAAATAATGAAACCTATTTTTATTCCTAACAGAAAATACAAGTGATCGTCCTGGAGGAAATGTCGTGTTAGCGCTAGAATATAATGTAAAAGAAGAAGATATCATGTGTCAGTCCTCAAGAGAAAACCTCATTACCGTTAATGTACATCGAGAACATCTTGTTAAATATAAGAGAAGTCACACAAGAGAGAAGCCGTATTCATGTTCAGAATGTAAGAAATGCTATTCAAACAAATATAATCTTATTTGTCATCAGAGAATACACACAGGTGAGAAGCCGTATTCATGTTCAGAATGTAAGCAATGCTTTTCACGCAAATATCATCTTACTAGACATCAGAGAATTCATACAGGAGAGAAGCCGTATTCATGTTCAGAATGTGGGAAATGTTTTATAACCAAATCGAATCTTATTTTACATGAGAAAAGACACAAAATTAAGATGCCGTATTCATGTTCAGAATGTGGGAAAGGTTTTATAGTTAAACGCGATCTTGATAGACATGAGAGAATTCACAGAGGAGAGAAGCCGTATTCATGTTCAGAATGTGAAAAATGTTTTTCTGTCAAAGTTCTTCTTCTTAGACATCAGAGAATTCATACAGGAGAAAGGCCATTTTCATGTTCAGAATGTGGAAAATGTTTTAGAGATAAATCAGATCTTGGCTCACATGAGAAAATTCACAAAGAGAAGCGGTATTCATGTTCAGAATGTGGGAAATGTTTTATTATAAAATCATATCTTGTTAAGCATAAGAGAATTCACACAGGAGAGAAGCCGTATTCATGTTCGGTATGCCAGAAAAGTTTTACATTTAAATCAAGTCTTATTTTACATCAGAGAATTCACACAGGAGAGAAGCCGTATTCCTGTTCAGAATGTGGGAAATGTTTTAAAGGAAAATCAAATATTATTGCTCATAGGAGAGTTCACACACAAGAGAAGCCGTATTCATGTTCAAAATGTCAAAAAGTTTTTGGATGTAAATCAAGTCTTACTGCACATGAGAGAATTCACACAGGAAATGCATATACATGTTCAGAATGTGGAAAATTCTTTATATGTAAATCAAGTCTTATGACTCATGTGAAAATGCACACAGAAGAAAAGCCGTACTCATGCTCAGAATGTGGGAAACGTTTTAATACTGAAGCCCTGCTAAGTTCTCATCAAAGAGATCACACTGGAGAGAATCCAGTTACATGTAGCGAATGTGGGATCTCTTTTATATATGAATCAAGTCTTCTCAGACATAAGAAAATTCATATTCAGAGTGTGGAAAATGTTTCTTTAAAAGAATCCTTTCAGGTGAAACATCGGAGAAGTTACACAGTAGAGAAGCCGTACTCCTGCTCCGAATGTGGAAAATGCTTTATTAGCAAAGACAAACTTCATAGTCATCAGAGAAGTCGCACACAAGGGGGGAGCTGTTTAATATGAAACATTTTTACATACATTTATAAACATTTTTCCAGTTTTACAAAGAATATATACATTTTTTTATTTTCTAGTAAAAAATGTTGTGTAGACATTACATTGTTTGACCACTAAGACAACCCCTTCTCAATCTGAATGTTTTCCCCATTAAAAAAATACAGTTACAGTGGTGTGAAAAGCGTTTGCCCCCTAGACTTAATAGCTGGTGGGACCACCCTTATCATCAACAACTGCAATCAAGCATTTGCAATAACTGGCAATGAGTCTTTTACATAGCTCTGGAGGAATTTTGGCCCCTCATCTTTGCAGCATTGTTGTAATTCAGCCACTTTGGAGGGTTTCCGACTTTTCCAACCATGAATTGCGTTTTAAAGGTCGTGCCATAGCACCTCAGTTGAATTAAGGTCAAGACTTTGACTAGTCCACTCCAAAGTCTTAATTTTGTTTTTCTTAGGCCATTGAGAAGTAGACTTGCTGGTGTGTTTTGGATCATTGTCCTGCTGCATAACCCAAGTGCGCTTCAACTTGTCATAAACAGAATAAATAGACAGCAGAATTAATGGTTCCATTTACCACAGCAAGTCTTCCAGGTCCTGAAGCAGCAAAACATCCCCAGACCATCACACTACCACCACCATATTTTACTGTTGGTATGATTTTCCTTTTCTGAAATGCTTTGTTACTTGTATATGAGATATAATGGGACTACCACCATCCACATAGTTAAACTTTTTTCTCATCACTCCACAGATTATTCTCTCAAAAGTATTGGGGGTCAGCGAGATGTTTTCTGGCAAAACTGAGACAAGCCTTTATGTTATTATTACTCAGCAGTGGTTTTTGTCTCGAACTCTGCCATGCGGACCATTTTTGCCCGGTTTTTCTTTGGGCTCCTTTCCACTTGCGAGAAATACGTCCGATTCTCGCCTGTAAAAGCCTAGCTCTGGGGCCGGCATTCGGGAGTGGAGCGAGCAGCTGCATAGAACTATATGCAGCCGCGCACTCCACTCCCGAGTGCCGGCGCCTGAGCTGGGCTTTTACATGCGAGAATCGGACGTATTTCTCGCGAGTGGAAAGAAGCCCTTATGGTGGTCATGAGCACTGACCTTCTCTATGGCAAGTGAGGCCTGCAGTAATTTGGATGTTGTGGGTTCCTTTGTGACCTCTTGGATGAGACGTTGCTGCGCTCTCAGGGTAATTTTGGTTGGCCTGCCACTCCTGGGAAGGTTCACCACGGTTTCATATTTTGCCATTTGTGGATCACTGGAGTCCCAAAGTTTTAAAACTAGCTTTATAACCTTTTCCAGGCTGATAAAATCTCAATTACTTTGTCTCTCATTTGTTCCAGAATTTCTTTGGATCACGGCATAAGGTGTAGATTTTGAGGAGCTTTCGGTCTACTTCACTTTGTCAGGCAGGTCCTATTAAAGTGATTTCTTGATTGAGAACAGGTGTGGCAGTAATCAGGCCTGGATATGGTTGGGAATGTGTACTCCACTTCGCAAAGATGTGATAACCCACAGTTAATTTATGTTTTAAGTGTAGGGGGCAATCATTTTTCACACGGGGTCCTGTAGGCTTGGGTTTCTTTTCCCTTTATTATAAAGATCTTTTTTAAAAAATTGCATTTTGTATTATATTTGTCCAATATTTACTTTTGTTTGGTGATCTGATACATTTAAGTGTGACAAACATGCAAAAAGGAAATCAGAAAGGGGGCTAACACTTTTTCACACCACTATATGCCCACCTCCCGCATTGGCGCCATTCCCGTGGTGTCTGCGCTCTCTCCTGGGCTCAGGTGAGGTTACGTTACATGAGCTCTGCGCCCAATCAGCGCCGGCTTCACTGTCCCCGCCTTCGGACATAAGTAAATAACAGGAAGTGATCGTCCAGCCGCAGCTCTCACTTCCTGTGGATTTGGTGAGTCTCTAATAGAGGGCGTCCCCTCTGTAATATGCCGGCCCCCAGTATGTATCGGAACAGTTTAGAACAGCTTGACTTTCCATCAAAGGTTTCTCCAGTCTGCAGGCACTAAATGTAACGCGTCAATTTCCACATAAGACCCAGAAAATCAGTGACATCTGGACTATGAATTCCCTTATTAATTGTAACACCAGTTATATTGTGTACTGTACAGTGCAATTCATGCAACCTTAAATATGTGGGATGTACGAGCCAAAAACTGAGAAAAGAATATTGGAACATCTACAAACATTACCAGTAACAACAGGACACATCCGGGGGTAACCAGACACTTTTTGGAGACAGATAATGGGAACATCTAAAGTGTCACATTCATTGGAATTAAGAAATAGACGACCAGGCTATAAGGTGCTTCAGTTGCTCTGAGGATCCAGAGGGATAGATGAATGGAAATTTTTAATTTTAAAAACCCAACAAAGGTTTCCTAGATGACTTAGAACAAATATAAAAAGCGTAATAAAACAAACACAACGCGTTTCAGCTGTCAAGGCTTCATCAAGTGTTACCTGGAATTGAGAGAGTTAATCGTCCGGATAGAGGAGGAGACTGGTGGAAAAACTGTTATTGATGAAGGCGTCCGGGATTAGGTTGGACACGAAACAACCCATAGGAATGACTTATAGAAATGATACTGTGTGTAATTACTGACATGTAGTGTTGATGTTCTCTAATTAGGAGTTTGTCCGTGTTCCATATAGCGCTGGATTAATTGCATTTTGTTACATTTATTCTTATAATTTCTATGTCCACATGGTTTTCTGTGGTTCTCATGATTGGTGGTTGGTTGTTTTAAATGGTATATCCCATGATTCTCTGATACTCTGTGACTAAGGGCGGTCCGCCAGAAACACGTCAGGGTGAACCTTCCCACTCACCATCATGGATATTAGATCAATATTGTAATCATTATGGAATAAAGCATTGAAGACTTTCTCCATGTCTGCTGCAATCTGTCTTCTCCTTTGTGATAAGCTGAGTGTCCGTCCTCCTGACGGCTCCGTGATTAGTTTCCCCAGGGCTCGTTCAGACAAGCGCTCTATAGGTGCGTGTGCTGTTCCTGCGGCGGGCATTATTCCGGTCGATTTCTGGAGCAGACGTGTGTTGTGGGAAATCAGACTCCATTGTGTCGTCTGTCTCTATTTTATTATTTATTATTATAGCGCCATTTATTCCATGGCGCTTTACATGTGAGGAGGGGTGTACATAATAAAAACTAATCATAAACCATACAAGTCACGCCTGGTCCAGGAGGAGAGAGGACCCTGCCCCCGAGGGTTCACAGTCTATGCTCTAAATCTATCACATTATATCTCCCCCCCCCCATCACCCCACACATTCCAAGTGTTTAACCCCTTCGCCCCGAAGTCTGATTTCACCTTCATGACCGGGCCAATTTTACAACTCTGACCGCTGTCACTTTATGAGGTCATAACTCTGGAGCTTCGATGGATCCTGGTGATTCTGAGGTTGTTTTCTGGTGACATATTGTACTTTATGATAGTAGTAAAATTTCTTCTATATAACTTGCGTTTATTTGTGAGAAAAACAGAAATTTTTTCAAAAATGTTAAAAATTTTGTAATTTTCAAACTTTTTATTTTTATGCCCTTAAATCAGAGTCATATCGCACAAAATAGTTAATAAATAACATTTCCCACATGTTTACTTTACATCAGTTTTTGAAACATATTTGTTTTGTTATGAAGTTATAAGGTGTTAAAAATACTTATTTTAGTATATTTTTCCAGGACTTGTTACTAGATGCGATACTCTAAAGAAAATGTCACGTTTCTTATAAAAAAATTTAGTGGTTTATTGGACTGTTCATAAAAAAACATCATTGCAGCAAAACATAAAATGGGTGAAATAGTTACAAAGAGATTGTCCATTTGTCCATAGCAAAGTTTGTACGCTTCTTTCCTTGGATCCTGAATGGTAAATTGTTATGTTCTGCTACAAGCACTAAGGAAAGAAGGGAAATCTGTCCCTACTATAGAACTAAGCTAGATCCCTACGATGTAACGGGGAACCTGATCCTGCGATCAGACCCGCTAAAGTCCTCAGCTAGTCTGTACGAACACCTATAGATGCGAGGGAGGGATCCCTACAAGAACTAGGGACTGGGAGAAAAGATGGACACCTCCTAACAGAAGTTGTAGCAGTAAAAAGAAAAACAAACAACAGAGAACATAGAGGTCAGAAGACCAAGCAAAACTAATATAGAAAGGTAACAAAGCACCCGGCTAGCTTAAGAGTAGAAATTACAATGAAGTCCAGCAAAGCCAGAAGGGCAGAGCAGGATTAAATAGGCAACAAAGGTCATGTGACCAGCAAGATAGAAAAAACCTAACAGGAGATTTCTAACAGTACCCCCCCTTCTAAGAGGATCCTCCGGATCCCCTAGGCCCAGGCTTACCCGGAAACCTCTTGTGAAACGCTCTGACAAGTCTGGACGCAGAAACATCATCCGCCCTCATCCATGAGTTATCCTCGGGTTCAAAACCCTTCCAAACTACGAGATACTGCAAACTCCCTCTATACCGTCTAGAATTTAGGATGCGGGAAATTTCATATTCCCCGTCCTCCACCACCGGGGGAACAGTGGCAGAGGCGTCTCCATCCGACACATCAGCTCTTTTCAACAGAGAAACATGA
>JARQOD010010626.1:0-26592 GCA_033576555.1 Oophaga sylvatica | reverse complement strand
TTACTGCAATCCCAGAAAACCCTGAAAAACACCAACTCTACTAATTTCAAAATCACCTGAGATCACACGACCTCTACCACCTAAATTAGTTCTCTGGTGTAACAAAAACAGCAGCCACTGAAAAAACTGCAAAAAGCAAAAGTACAAAACACAGTGGCTGGACTAAACTGAGAGGGCAAAAGCCCCGGAGGGGACCCAGAAGGCCCCCACAGAAGTGCAGGACAAAATGCAAAAATATAGCAAAAACACAAAATAAGAAATTGTCTTATCTGATAGCAGGAGATGCAGACACGACACAGCAGGATACAAGGGAAACTGGAAAGAAGGATTCAGACCAGAACAATTGATCACCGGTAACCCTGATGGGAAAATGATTCCCTTAAATAAGACCAATCAGTAACACCTGATTCCCAATCCTCACTAGTACCGCTTGTAACCACCAGAGGGAGCCTCTGCTCAGAACTCATCTCAAACCCATTCACAACAGCTGTCTGTAGGCATCTGCACGTGTCACTCACAGACTCTTTTTTTTTCTTCAGTGTAATTCTTGCTGCTCCATGCAATTTAAATTTTAGTGTGACGCGCTTCCATCCGTATCCAATACATTGGTTGCAAACACTATAGAAGTAGACAAAGGAGTAGCCTTTCACAGATTGTGAACAGTTGTGTTTCAGTGTTCACTTCAGTCTGTGTTTTTTATTTTTTGAGTGCACATCACGCTCCAGTTACTTGTTCAAGCACTGCTGCTTGTACTCTGCTGAGCGTGTCTCAGTGCCTCATCCTTGTCATTTCTCTCCAATTGGTTCTGCTCCATTCCATTTAAAATAAATATAATCTATTAGTGTGACGCGCTTCCATCCGTATCCAATACATTGGTTGCAAACACTATAGAAGTAGACAAAGGAGTAGTCTTTCACAGATTGTGAACAGTTGTGTTTCAGTGTTCACTTCAGTCTCTGCGTAATAACCACACTTAGGCCTTATAACTTTTCTGACTTTCTTTATCAATCTACCAAGATGAAGAAGTCAGTGAGTAAGGCATGTGGTCGTGGCCGTGGAGTTTCAGCAGGGAGAGGACGTGGGGATTCTGTGGCTGCTGCCGCCCTCAGTGACACAGCATCCACCAGTTTTCCCCGTGAGCGTTCCTTTATGCGCACTTTGGTAGGAGCTCGGCGTGCCCCCCTGCTGCGGGAAGAACAAATTGAAACCGTTGTTGGTTGGATGGCAGCCAATGCATCGACTTCAATTCCTTCCACCTCCTCTCAGGAACACAACACTGTTGAGCAACCATCTGTCTGTTCACCGCCTGTCAAATTGCCCAGGCAGTCAGAGAGTTCTGTACAGGAGCCAGCTGAGTCTCTGCTTCTGTTCTCAGAATCTGTTGGCTCGCAAACACGGGCACAGGCAAGCAGCATTCTGCAATTTGAAGAAGAGGGAGTATGCAGTGATGCGCAACAGCTGTGTCTCTCTCAATCTGAAGAGGCGGGTGAGCCAGTGCCGATGGACAGCACACCGCAGAACGCATCTCATGATGATGATGAGACTCAGGTGCCAGGTTTTGTGGAGCATGGTGCTGCCCAGACCATCCAACAGCAGCAGGTGTTGGAAGAGGGTAGTGGAGATGATGAAGTCCAAGACCCAACATGGCGTGAGCAACAGGAAGGTGGTGGGAGCAGCTCTGAGGAAGAGATTGGCCCAACGGTACAAAGAGGAGGGAGAGGTAGGCTGCAGACTCGCTTGCCTGTAGCCTCCAGTTTGGCACTGTTCGGAGCAGTTCTCTTAAAATGTCAAAATTGGCGCTCCCATGACTTGCACTGCGTGGTCCTTTTTTGACAGACTTGTAGATGATATTTGCTATGTTCAATGCAAGCTGTGTAAGCAAAAAGTTAAAAGAGGTAAAAATATCAGTAACCTGAATACCACAAATATGTGGAAACATGTACGGACAAAGCACGTAGCTGAGTTACAAAGACACACTGGAGATGTAGGCCAACCTACAGCAGCACCTACATCTTCAGGTCGTGTTGGAGCCTCTACCTCCAGCTCACACACACCTGGTTCGGCTTCCTCACAGGATCTCCATGGAAGAACCTCGGTCACTGTTGTCCATAGACAAACTGTTATTCCACCCACAACAGCAAGTTCACAGTCATCGTCACACTCCCAGGCCACAAAACAGCCATCGGTACCACAGGCATGGGATAAAAGACGGCCATACTCGGCAAACCATCCACGAGCACAGGCTCTGAATGCTGGCATTGCAAAACTCCTGTCCCTTGAAATGCTGTCATTCAGGCTGGTGGAGTCTGACAGTTTCAGGAACTTAATGGCATTGGCAGTCCCACAATATAATGTGCCAAGCCGATTTTATTTCAGCAGGCAAGCCGTCCCTGCTCTGCAAAAACATGTCGAGGGAAACATTAAACATGCGCTACTAAACGCCGTCAGTAGCAGCGTCCACCTGACCACCGATGCGTGGACCAGTACCCATGGCCAGGGACGATACCTTTCCCTCACTGCCCATTGGGTCAATGTTGTGGAGCCGGGTACAGATCTTGCCAGTGGCGCTGTACGTGTTCTGCCAACTCCAAGTATTGCAGGAATCCAGTCTGTACACATTGATTCCTCCTCCTACTCCAGTTCCTCAGAATCATCGCTGCACGAGCCGTCACGGTATACCTCCACATGGACCCGTGAACGCTTACCTGTTGCGACCGATATGAGCACAGCCGTGGCCAAACGTCAACAGGCCGTCCTGAAAATGATTTCAATGGGGAATCTAAGCCACACAGCGCAGGAGGTCTGGAATGCCATCAAGCAGGAGAGCGACGTGTGGTTTTTGCCTGCGAATCTCCAGCCAGGCTTGGTAGTGTGTGACAATGGCCGAAATCTGGTGGCAGCTCTGGGCCTTGGCAACCTTACTCACATACCATGTCTGGCACATGTGCTCAACTTGGTCGTGCAGAGTTTTTTGAGGGACTATCCGGATCTTGCTGGACTGCTGCAGAAGGTCCGCCTAGAGTGCGTTCACTTGCGACGTTCCAGCATAGCCAGATCGCGCATTGCTGCTCTGCAACGCCGATTTTGCCTTCCTGAACATCGCATCATATGTGACGTACCCACCATGTGGAATTCCACGTTACATATGTTGGAGCGGTTGTGTGAGCAGCAGACAGCAGTAATGGAGTATCAGCTGCATCAGCCGCAATCAAGTCGCTCTTTGCGCCGTCCACACTTCACCACTACTGAGTGGGCCTCTATGAAGGACATCTGCGACGTTTTGCGTGCGTTTGATGTCTCAACGCGGATGGCGAGTGCAGATGATGCACTAGTCAGCATGACTGTCCCCTTATCTGCCTGCTTCAGAAATCACTGTAAGCACTAAAGGAAGAGGTTTTGGAAGAGGTGGAGGATGAGGAGTCACAAATTCAATTACCTTCAGGACAGTCAGCGCAACGTGGTTCCTCACAAAGGGCTGGGCAGGGCTCACTTTGTGAGGAGGATGAGGAGGAGGAGGAGTCAATGGAGGAGGAAGAAATCCCTACAGAGGGAGGTACACAACGCTCTAGTCAGTATGTAGAGCGAGGGTGGGGTGATGCAGAGGAGGCAGAGATGACGCCTCTTCAGAGGACAGCTTTTGTTGGCCAGTTGGGAGACTGCAGCACATGGTTGATTTCATGCTTCAGTGCCTGAGAAACGACCGCCGCATCGCCCACATTCTCACCACGTCAGATTATTGGGTGTACACCCTCCTAGACCCTCGCTACCGGGACAACTTACAAACCCTCATCACACCGGTGAACCGGGACCGTAAAATGCGGGAGTACCAAGACACACTGCTGCAATCCATACTGTTGTACATTCCAGCCGAGAGAGCTGCTGCTGCTACTGCTTTACAAAGCAGCTCTGTGCGTCGAGGCAGTGTAGACACCTCTACAACAAGAGGGAGCACAAGCAGCGCCTCTGCACAGGGCAAGAGCTGTATGTTACAAATGTGGCGAAGTTTTGTGACAGCGCCAGCAAGGTCTACACCATCCGAGACGGCTCCAGTCACCAGGAAGCAACGTTTCCGTAAGATGGTGACAGACTACTTGTCTTTCCCTCTAAGTGTACTCCCAGATGCCTCTTCCCCTTTCAAATTTTGGGTCTCTAAGTTGGATACATGGCCAGAGCTTAGCCAGTATGCATTGGAGGTGCTGGCTTGCCCTGCTGCCAGTGTATTATCTGAGCGCGTCTTTAGTGCTGCAGGTGGTGTAGTAACAGACCGTCGCATGCGACTATCCTCAGAGAATGTAGACCGGCTTACTTTTCTGAAAATGAACAAGGCATGGATCTCACCTGAATTTGCCTGTCCGTTTTCAGATTAAATAACTGTTTGGCAACGTTTTCCATGTCTCCTGTTATGTTCATCTTTCTACCACCTGAACTCTACTCCCTGGGCTACAACACCGCCATTTGTTGCTCGTAAGTAATTGGCAGGGGTACTGACTCCTGGCCAGCCTGGTTACAGCACGACAGCTGTTTCCTGGCAGTGTGAACATCAATTATCCTGCAATAAGTTGTGCTGTCGTGTTGCATTCGGGTTAGCCGACTCTATGGTGCCTGCAGTTTAGGTGATTCCTATGTGTGCTGTGGGATATGTAAATAAAGGCTGTTTCCATTGTGACAATAGGACAAGCACCCACTGTAGGACTGTGTGATTCGGTAACTGCGGACTGCTTGCGTCCTGTCAACTTACATTTTCATGGGTGCGTTCTGCTACCCGTCCGGGGTCCAGTACCGTCAACTGGTCCTCCCCAGTGCCTTTGGCCTAGGTGCCTCCATCTCTGTATACGAGTTCCACCAACGTCTGCTGGTCCTTGGTAGTGCTTTGGAGCACAGGTACCTCCTGCTTAGTAACCGTGTCACAGTAACGTCAGCTGGTACTCGGTTGTGACATTGCCTCTTTTCCTTCTGCTACCCGTCCGGGGTCCAGTACCGTCAACTGGTTCTCCCCAGTGCCTTTGGCCTAGGTGCCTCCATCTCCGTATACGAGTTCCACCAACGTCTGCTGGTCCTTGGTTGTGCTTTGGAGCACAGGTACCTCCTGCTTAGTAACCGTGTCACAGTAACGTCAGCTGGTACTCGGTTGTGACATTGCCTCTTTTCCTTCTGCTGCCCCTCCGGGTTCCAGCACAGTCAGCTGGTCCTCGTTACTTCCATTGTCTCTTGTTCCATCTGATACCCGTCCGGGTTCCAGTAACGTCAGCTGGTTCTCGGAAATTAGACGACCTTAAAGACCACCCAGAAGAAGATGACGACAACAAGGACGACGAGCATGAAGCCAACCAGCCTGAACACCATCACAAAGAAAAAATAAAAGATTACCCAGAAGAAGATCACCAACAGGACAAAGAAGGTTAAGACAAACTACAAGATACAGAACAAGAGACAGAAGAACAATAAGCAGAAGATCAAAAAGCAGAAGAACATGAAGTATAAGACCAAAATGAAGAGCAAAATATATGCTCTAAATTATAAGCAGAAGAAGACTAAGCAGTGTATGGGGGTGAGTCCGTTCCTCCTCGTGGTGCCCCTGGAAAATGCCTGCTGCTGCAGGCTAAACTGAACACGGACAAATACTGTTGTAATTTAAATCTTTTGTGACAGCAAGAACGGAAGGATGAAAAATTCATACTTTTACAGATTACAAGTACAGGAATCTCAGTCACAAATAAGAATATGATGAAGAAGATGAAGAGGAAGAAGATGAAGAATTTGAATATGAAGAAGATTAATAGTTTAATAATAACAATATGAGTAATGTAAACAAAACATGAATAGCAAGAAATTTAAGAAGAAGATTAAGAAGGTGAAGATGAAGAACAATTTGATGAGAAAGATGATGCTGCTGAAGATTATGAAGGAGAAAGTGTGGCACTGGCAAAAGTTAAAAAGGTGAAGAGCATGGAAGTTGTGAAACATACATATTTGCCAAAATAGAAAAAAGGTTAACAACATTGTCAATTTGTTCGTCAATCCAAACGTATTTCCAAAAAAATATATATTAATGCTATTCCAATGCATTGGGTTAAACATGTATGCCTTTATTGTCTCCTCAACCTCCCCCAATACATTCTACATTACTCTTTGTTGTTTTCCTTCATGTACAATTAACCAACAAGGCAAGAATGGGTTTTTTTTAATGTCGATATTTGGTTCCCATAGACTTACATTGGACTTCCAGTATCGGTATCGGGTATCGCCGATATTTTAGTGATATCGGCGATACCATTCCGATCCGATATTTTTAGATATCGAGCAGTATCGCTCAACACTACCTAAGACTAGTGTTGAGCGATACGATACCGCAAGTATCGGGTATCGGCCAATATTAGCTCTATCGGCCTTTCGATACTTTGTTTCGATATTTTCCATATATCGTATACCGGAATCGGAAGTTCCCATAATTCTTTGAGAGGCAATGTGATTTTAGTCAGCCAATGAGGAATCCTAAGAAGTGTGGGCACATCCTGTCCTGCTGCGGTCATGTTAACTAATGGCATGGCTGTGATTGGATGCTGAAATGATGTCAGAATGCACTATAAAAGGCGCCGCCGCCATTTTAGCGTCACTGTGCTGTGAATTCAGTTAGGGACAGAACGCTGCTGTGCTGACTCTGAGGGACAGTTAGAGATTGCGATTTAGTGTAGTGTGCTTTAGGCAGGCTAGCACCAACCACTGTGTAAAGCTTCCTTTTGCCTGCAGTGTTGTTTTAACAGCTCTGCAAGGTGTGTGTGAGTGCAGGTGACGCTGCAGTTTGCTCTGCATGCAACGCTGTCTGTAGGCATCTGCACGTGTCACTCACGACTCTTTTTTTTTTCTTCAGTGTAATTCTTGCTGCTCCATGCAATTTAAATTTTAGTGTGACGCGCTTCCATCCGTATCCAAGACATTGGTTGCAAACACTATAGAAGTAGACAAAGGAGTAGCCTTTCACAGATTGTGAACAATTGTGTTTCAGTGTTCACTTCAGTCTGTGTTTTTTATTTTTTGAGTGCACATCACGCTCCAGTTACTTGTTCAAGCACTGCTGCTTGTACTCTGCTGAGCGTGTCTCTGTGCCTCATCCTTTTCATTTCTCTCCAATTGGTTCTGCTCCATTCCATTTAAAATAAATATAATCTATTAGTGTGACACTCTTCCATCCGTATCCAATACATTGGTTGCAAACACTATAGAAGTAGACAAAGGAGTAGCCTTTCACAGATTGTGAACAGTTGTGTTTCAGTGTTCACTTCAGTCTGTGTTTTTTATTTTTTGAGTGCACATCACGCTCCAGTTACTTGTTCAAGCACTGCTGCTTGTACTCTGCTGAGCGTGTCTCAGTGCCTCATCCTTTTCATTTCTCTCCAATTGGTTCTGCTCCATTCCATTTAAAATAAATATAATCTATTAGTGTGACGCGCTTCCATCCGTATCCAATACATTGGTTGCAAACACTATAGAAGTAGACAAAGGAGTAGTCTTTCACAGATTGTGAACAGTTGTGTTTCAGTGTTCACTTCAGTCTGTGTTTTTTATTTTTTGAGTGCACATCACGCTCCAGTTACTTGTTCAAGCACTGCTGCTTGTACTCTGCTGAGCGTGTCTCAGTGCCTCATCCTTTTCATTTCTCTCCAATTGGTTCTGCTCCATTCCATTTAAAATAAATATAATCTATTAGTGTGACGCGCTTCCATCCGTATCCAATACATTGGTTGCAAACACTATAGAAGTAGACAAAGGAGTAGCCTTTCACAGATTGTGAACAGTTGTGTTTCAGTGTTCACTTCAGTCTGTGTTTTTTATTTTTTGAGTGCACATCACGCTCCAGTTACTTGTTCAAGCACTGCTGCTTGTACTCTGCTGAGCGTGTCTCAGTGCCTCATCCTTTTCATTTCTCTCCAATTGGTTCTGCTCCATTCCATTTAAAATAAATATAATCTATTAGTGTGACGCGCTTACATCCGTATCCAATACATTGGTTGCAAACACTATAGAAATAGACAAAGGAGTAGCCTTTCACAGATTGTGAACAGTTGTGTTTCAGTGTTCACTTCAGTCTGTGTTTTTTATTTTTTGAGTGCACATCACGCTCCAGTTACTTGTTCAAGCACTGCTGCTTGTACTCTGCTGAGCGTGTCTCAGTGCCTCATCCTTTTCATTTCTCTCCAATTGGTTCTGCTCCATTCCATTTAAAATAATATAATCTATTAGTGTGACGCGCTTCCATCCGTATCCAATACATTGGTTGCAAACACTATAGAAGTAGACAAAGGAGTAGCCTTTCACAGATTGTGAACAGTTGTGTTTCAGTGTTCACTTCAGTCTCTGCGTAATAACCACACTTAGGCCTTATAACTTTTCTGACTTTCTTTATCAATCTACCAAGATGAAGAAGTCAGTGAGTAAGGCACGTGGTCGTGGCCGTGGAGTTTCAGCAGGGAGAGGACGTGGGGATTCTGTGGCTGCTGCCGCCCTCAGTGACACAGCATCCACCATTTATCCCCGTGAGCGTTCCTTTATGCGCACTTTGGTAGGAGCACGGCGTGCCCCCCTGCTGCGGGAAGAACAAATTGAAGCCGTTGTCGGTTGGATGGCAACCAATGCATCGACTTCAATTCCTTCCACCTCCTCTCAGGAACACAACACTGTTGAGCAACCATCTGTCTGTTCACCGCCTGTCAAATTGCCCAGGCAGTCAGAGAGTTCTGTACAGGAGCCAGCTGAGTCTCTGCTTCTGTTCTCAGAATCTGTTGGCTCGCAAACACGGGCACAGGCAAGCAGCATTCTGCAATTTGAAGAAGAGGGAGTATGCAGTGATGCGCAACAGCTGTGTCTCTCTCAATCTGAAGAGGCGGGTGAGCCAGTGCCGATGGACAGCACACCGCAGAACGCATCTCATGATGATGATGAGACTCAGGTGCCAGGTTTTGTGGAGCATGGTGCTGCCCAGACCATCCAACAGCAGCAGGTGTTGGAAGAGGGTAGTGGAGATGATGAAGTCCGAGACCCAACATGGCGTGAGCAACAGGAAGGTGGTGGGAGCAGCTCTGAGGAAGAGATTGGCCCAACGGTACAAAGAGGAGGGAGAGGTAGGCTGCAGACTCGCTTGCCTGTAGCCTCAGTTTGGCACGTGTTGGGAGCAGTTCTCTTAGAAATGTCAAAATTGGCGCTCCCATGACTTGCACTGCGTGGTCCTTTTTTGACAGACTTGTAGATGATATTTGCTATGTTCAATGCAAGCTGTGTAAGCAAAAAGTTAAAAGAGGTAAAAATATCAGTAACCTGAATACCACAAATATGTGGAAACATGTACGGACAAAGCACGTAGCTGAGTTACAAAGACACACTGGAGATGTAGGCCAACCTACAGCAGCACCTACATCTTCAGGTCGTGTTGGAGCCTCTACCTCCAGCTCACACACACCTGGTTCGGCTTCCTCACAGGATCTCCATGGAAGAACCTCGGTCACTGTTGTCCATAGACAAACTGTTATTCCACCCACACAGCAAGTTCACAGTCATCGTCACACTCCCAGACCACAAAACAGCCATCGGTACCACAGGCATGGGATAAAAGACGGCCATACTCGGCAAACCATCCACGAGCACAGGCTCTGAATGCTGGCATTGCAAAACTCCTGTCCCTTGAAATGCTGTCATTCAGGCTGGTGGAGCTGACAGTTTCAGGAACTTAATGGCATTGGCAGTCCCACAATATAATGTGCCAAGCCGATTTTATTTCAGCAGGCAAGCCGTCCCTGCTCTGCAAAAACATGTCGAGGGAAACATTAAACATGCGCTACTAAACGCCGTCAGTAGCAGGGTCCACCTGACCACTGATGCGTGGACCAGTACCCATGGCCAGGGACGATACCTTTCCCTCACTGCCCATTGGGTCAATGTTGTGGAGCCGGGTACAGATCTTGCCAGTGGCGCTGTACGTGTTCTGCCAACTCCAAGTATTGCAGGAATCCAGTCTGTACACATTGATTCCTCCTCCTACTCCAGTTCCTCAGAATCATCGCTGCACGAGCCGTCACGGTATACCTCCACATGGACCCGTGAACGCTTACCTGTTGCGACCGATATGAGCACAGCCGTGGCCAAACGTCAACAGACCGTCCTGAAATTAATTTTCATGGGGAATCGAAGCCACACAGTGCAGGAGCTCTGGGATGCCATCAAGCAGGAGAGCGACGTGTGGTTTTTGTCAGCTAATTCCAGCCAGGCTTGGTAGTGTGTGACAATGGCCGAAATCTGGTGGCGGCTCTGGGCCTTGGCAACCTCACTCACATACCATATCTGGCACATGTGCTCAACTTGGTCGTGCAGAGTTTTTTGAGGGACTATCCGGATCTTGATGCACTGCTGCACAAGGTCCGCCTAGAGTGCGCTCACTTGCGACGTTCCAGCATGGCCAGATCGCGCATTGCAGCTCTGCAAGTCAGATTTCGCCTTCCTGAACATCGCATCATATGTGACGTACCCACCAGGTGGAATTCCACGTTACATATGTTGGAGCGGTTGTGTGAGCAGCAGCCAGCAGTAATGGAGTATCAGCTGCAACAGGCGCAATCAACTCGCAATTTGCGCCGTTCACACTTCACCACTACTGAGTGGGCCTCTATGAAGGACATCTGCGACGTTTTGCGTGCGTTTGATGTCTCAACGCGGATGGCGAGTGCAGATGATGCACTAGTCAGCATGACTGTCCCCCTTATCTGCCTGCTTCAGAAATTACTGAAAGCACTAAAGGAAGAGGTTTTGGAAGAGGTGGAGGATGAGGAGTCACAAATTCAATTACCTTCAGGACAGTCAGCGCAACATGGTTCCTCACAAAGGGCTGGGCAGGGCTCACTTTGTGAGGAGGATGAGGAGGAGGAGGAGTCAATGGAGGAGGAAGAAATCCCTACAGAGGGAGGTACACAACGCTCTAGTCAGTATGTAGAGCGAGAGTGGGGTGATGCAGAGGAGGCAGAGATGACGCCTCTTCCAGAGGACAGCCTTTGTTGGCCAGTTGGGAGTCTGCAGCACATGGTTGATTTCATGCTTCAGTGCCTGAGAAACGACCGCCGCATCGCCCACATTCTCACCACGTCAGATTATTGGGTGTACACCCTCCTAGACCCTCGCTACCGGGACAACTTACAAACTCTCATCACACCGGTGAACTGGGACCGTAAAATGCAGGAGTACCAAGACACACTGGTGCAATCCATACTGTTGTACATTCCAGCCGAGAGAGCTGCTGCTGCTACTGCTTTACAAAGCAGCTCTGTGCGTCGAGGCAGTGTAGACACCTCTACAACAAGAGGGAGCACAAGCAGCGCCTCTGCACAGGGCAAGAGCTGTATGTTACAAATGTGGCGAAGTTTTGTGACAGCGCCAGCAAGGTCTACACCATCCGAGATGGCTCCAGTCACCAGGAAGAAACGTTTCCGTAAGATGGTGACAGACTACTTGGCTTTCCCTCTAAGTGTACTCCCAGATGCCTCTTCCCCTTTCAAATTTTGGGTCTCTAAGTTGGATACATGGCCAGAGCTTAGCCAGTATGCATTGGAGGTGCTGGCTTGCCCTGCTGCCAGTGTATTATCTGAGCGCGTCTTTAGTGCTGCAGGTGGTGTAGTAACAGACCGTCGCATGCGACTATCCTCAGAGAATGTAGACCGGCTTACTTTTCTGAAAATGAACAAGGCATGGATCTCACCTGAATTTGTCTGTCCGTTTTCAGATTAAATAACTGTTTGGCAACGTTTTCCATGTCTCCTGTTATGTTCATCTTTCTACCACCTGTACTCTACTCCCTGGGCTACAACACCGCCATTTGTTGCTCGTAAGTAATTGGCAGGGGTACTGACTCCTGGCCAGCCTGGTTACAGCACGACAGCTGTTTCCTGGCAGTGTGAACGTCAATTATCCTCCAATAAGTTGTGCTGTCGTGTTGCATTCGGGTTAGCCGACTCTATGGTGCCTGCAGTTTAGGTGATTCCTATGTGTGCTGTGGGATATGTAAATAAAGGCTGTTTCCATTGTGACAATAGGACAAGCACCCACTGTAGGACTGTGTGATTCGGTAACTGCGGACGGCTTGCGTCCTGTCAACTTACATTTTCATTGGTGCGTTCTGCTACCCGTCCGGGGTCCAGTACCATCAACTGGTTCTCCCCAGTGCCTTCGGCCTAGGTGCTTCCATCTCCGTATCCGAGTTCCACCAACGTCTGCTGGTCCTTGGTAGTGCTTTGGAGCACAGGTACCTCCTGCTTAGTAACCGTGTCACAGTAACGTCAGCTGGTACTCGGTTGTGACATTGCCTCTTTTCCTTCTGCTACCCGTCCGGGGTCCAGTACCGTCAACTGGTTCTCCCCAGTGCCTTTGGCCTAGGTGCCTCCATCTCGGGAACCGAGTTCCACCAACGTCTGCTGGTCCTTGGTAGTGCTTTGGAGCACAGGTACCTCCTGCTTAGTAACCGTGTCACAGTAACGTCAGCTGGTACTCGGTTGTGACATTGCCTCTTTTCCTTCTGCTGCCCCTCCGGGTTCCAGCACAGTCAGCTGGTCCTCGTTACTTCCATTGTCTCTTGCTCCATCTGATACCCGTCCGGGTTCCAGTAACGTCAGCTGGTTCTTGGAAATTAGACGACCTTAAAGACCACCCAGAAGAAGATGACGACAACAAGGACGACGAGCATGAAGCCAACCAGCCTGAACACCATCACAAAGAAAAAATAAAAGATTACCCAGAAGAAGATCACCAACAGGACAAAGAAGGTTAAGACAAACTACAAGATACAGAACAAGAGACAGAAGAACAATAAGCAGAAGATCAAAAGCAGAAGAACATGAAGTATAAGACCAAAATGAAGAGCAAAATATATGCTCTAAATTATAAGCAGAAGAAGACTAAGCAGTGTATGGGGGTGAGTCCGTTCCTCCTCGTGGTGCCCCTGGAAAATGCCTGCTGCTGCAGGCTAAACTGAACACGGACAAATACTGTTGTAATTTAAATCTTTTGTGACAGCAAGAACGGAAGAATGAAAAATTCATACTTTTACAGATTACAAGTACAGGAATCTCTGTCACAAATAAGAATATGATGAAGAAGATGAAGAGGAAGAAGATGAAGAATTTGAATATGAAGAAGATTAATAGTTTAATAATAACAATATGAGTAATGTAAACAAAAACATGAATAGCAAGAAGTTTAAGAAGAAGATTAAGAAGGTGAAGATGAAGAATAATTTGATGAGAAAGATGATGCTGCTGAAGATTATGAAGGAGAAAGTGTGGCACTGGCAAAAGTTAAAAAGGTGAAGAGCATGGAAGTTGTGAAACATACATATTTGCCAAAATAGAAAAAAGATTAACAACATTGTCAATTTGTTCGCCAATCCAAACGTATTTCCAAAAAAAAATATATTAATGCTATTCCATTGCATTGGGTTAAACATGTATGCCTTTATTGTCTCCTCAACCTCCCCCAATACATTCTACATTACTCTTTGTTGTTTTCCTTCATGTACAATTAACCAACAAGGCAAGAATGTTTTTTTTTTAATGTCGATATTTGGTTCCCATAGACTTACATGGGACTTCCGGTATTGGAGTCGGATATCGCCGATATTTAGTGATATCGGCGATACCATTCCGATCCGATATTTTTAGATATCGAGCAGTATCGCTCAACACTACCTAAGACATTGTTCAGGCCAGTACCTCAACTGGTCTGATCGTTGTCTTCTGGAGAAAAGGACAGTGACATCCGTTGATGCCAGACGGGGAGTGTTCTGTCTCCGCCATCTAATTGTTGTTTTTTATACTGTTTATGTAGGCGTATAACAATCTAGTGTTTGGCTCCCTCTAGTGACCAATGTCATATTCGCAGTTATAATGTTTTCTTTCACTTTCAGATATCTTTTACCTCCTTTTGCTATGCAGATGGTAGCTTAAGCAATGCATGATGGTAGCTTAGCAATGTATTCTGGGAGCTTTCCCTCCATTTTCTTCCATTTTCCTTCAGCCTGCATCCAGGAAGCAGCTCATCTTTTCCTCTCCTCTTGCGATAGCATCGCCGGTATGTACTTATGTCTCTCTAGTTAATTCCTGTCCTATATTAGCCCTGTCTAATCAGTTCTGCCTCTGGTTAGGTATTAGTCTGCAAATGTTTATTCACAGTGTACTATGTATATGTAATTCTACTATGCCCGTGTACTGATTGTATGTATATATGTTTGTATTATAGTTTCACCGCACGCGCCAATATATCAAGTTCAATAAAAGCACAGATTCAATCACAATCTCCTTATTGGACCCCGGTATAGCTGTTTAGCTGTCTGTATAACTGCAATGACGTCTGCCTCATTCAGTGAGGACAGAACAGTTACATTTAAAAAAAAAAACAGTCAAGTAAGCCATTAAATCACAAATATTTTGCCTTAAGTCCTCCACAAAAGATGTGATAGACATGTAACTACTCTACACATTATTCTAACGAAATCTTAAAATAATAAAATGTTTTTCAAATCATTTTGTTGGCTATTTATCTGTTGTTTGCTTGCTTTTTATGGTTCTATACTTTGTGGACTGCAATTGTAAGGTAATAGATGAAATACGTATACCATAATTAGAAGAGAGCAATTCCTAGCATTTCTAAACCCTCTGCAAGAGAGACGCTATTACTTATCCTCGCCTTTCAGACGTGCGCAGCTGTTGCATTAAGCCAGAAAGATTATACATTGGAATACAACATGCAGAGTAGGGTCTTTTATCTGCGGCGAACATAAATTACACTTTTCTGTTCTTTTTTAGCAAAGTAAACAAAATGAATTACCTTCAAAGAATTAAAAGCAAACACAGGTGATAGCACTAATAACTCATTTGTGGCTCAACCAACATTGAATAGACAAAACAGTTATTGTCATTATCACTCAGCATAGTTTTAGTATAATAAAGTCGCACATCAGGCTAGCTGTGACTTACAGAAAAACAAGCCTGATTAAAAAAAGTATTGAGATATTGAACTACAGTTTTAAAGAGGAGGATAAGTGAATCAATTTTCAATAAATTCATTTAGAATTTCCCAAAATTTGCAGATTTGATTAGTATTGATTTGCTTCGAATTTTTTCAAAATTTTCGAGGTTCAATTCACGCAAAACCCACAAAATACCCCCAGTTCGCCACCATTTTAATGGATTTATATGTGCTAGGATTGGGTAAAAAAACAATAAAACATCATAGTCCCCACTAATCATCCAATTGCTACCTAAGGGTAAACTCAAACTCAGCTCTGTATGCATGGAGTGAGCTCTGAAGATGTGTCTGCCCCACACCCCTTAGTTTAACTGATGTGATCGAAGATATCTCCAATTGCAGCTGATAACTAGTGTTGAGCCACCCCCGTAGTGTTAGAGTTCGGTTTTGTTCGCCGAACACCCGTGTGTTCGAGGAACTGTTTGTCGAACTGTTCGTTGAACACCGTCGAACACCGTTAAAACCAATGGCAGGCAAACAAAAACACATAGAAACACATAGAAAACACTTCAAAGGTGTCCAAAAGCTGACAAACTGCTCAGAAGACACAACTAACACTACATAGTATAATAGCCGCTAATTCAATTGCCGGCTTTTGTGAAATTACAGACCCGACATGAAATGACACATGGTTTACATACAGTTAACCATGTCATTTCATGTAGTTTGATATATGGTTTTCACTAACAATTACATGAGTGTATGTGTGCAAAATTTCACACATGTAGGGGTTAATTAAAAGTTTAAATTCATTGAAAAAAAATGCGTGGGCTCCCGCGCTATTTTCTGAACCAGACAGACAAAGCCAGCGAGTGGGGGCAGATAATATTAGCCTAGGGAGGTTGCATTTATTTAGTGCCCCCCCCTGGCTACTAACATCTGCCCCCAGCCACCCCAGAATTGGCAAATCTATAATTAGATTCACCCTTTCTGGCACTTTGCCCGTCTATTCCCATTGCCCTGTAGTGGTGGCGAATGGGTTAATAATGGGTTAAAGCCACCTTGCTATTGAAAGGTGTCTTTAAGCCAGGTTAATAATTGAGAGCTGTCAATTAGACAACTATCAATTATTAATCCTATTGTATGAAATAAAAATAAAAACACACTTTAATTAAAAATCATTTTAATGAAATAAACACACAGTTTTTGACCATCTTTTATTTTACTGCCATTCCTTGCGAAGCCCTTGTTCAACTGTAATAAAAATAAAATAATAAAGCAACATTATTCTTACCTATCCGGTGCTCTGTCAGGTCCCCCCGATGTAATCCTTCTGAAAGGGTTAACATTTACTGCAGGGACATCAGCTAATGCTGCCAGCCTCGCAGTAAACCCCGAATGAATCATCTCTTCTCCCAGCTGACAGGAGAGGAAGTGATTAGTGTGGGAAGCTTAATTGATTGCTTCCCACTTTCACTTCAGGTCAGCCGGGATTGCCTCTGACGTTACTGATGCTGTGCGGGCCCCGTCTCACATAACGACGCTGCAGCGATCCTGCTGGTGATGCGACCAGATAAGGATCGTTGCTGCGTCGCTATGTGATCGCTGCTGAGCTGCCAAACAGGCAGATCTCAGCAGCGATCAGGAAAGTGAGTACGCTGGTAACAAGCGACACATGTCGCTTAGTTACAGGCTGTGTACATTGGATACCAACCCGCTGATGCAGGGAGCTGTTAACCAAGGTACACATCGGGTTTCCAGGCACTGCGCGGTGCCTGGAAACCCGCTGTGTACCTTGGTTACCAGCTCCCCTGCAGCAGTGCGCTGGTATCCAACGTACACATCTGGTTTTCAGGCACAGCCCCGCGCCTGGAAACCTGACGTGTACCTTGGTTACCAGCTGATCGTAGGTCTCCTGTCTGCCACACGCAGCGATGCGTGCTGGTCAGCGGGAGACCAGCGATCAAAAAAATTTCCATTACTGTGAAAAAATCCAGTTACGATTTTGGTGCACGAACAGTTAACCTCGAACAGCCGGATTTTTTCCAAATCGTTCGGTTCGTCGAACGGCTCGAACACCGCCCAAAACAGCTTAGATTGGCGAACAGTTCAAGTCGAACACTGCTCACCTCTTCTGATAACCCCTTGGATGCTGCTGTCTATCATGATAGATCAAAACCATAAAAAGCGGATTAAAAAAAATCCAAAATTCAAGAAAACACCACCAAAAACAGGCAGAGATGCTTACCTGTCTGAAAAGGCCTCAATACTGATGCACTGACAGAGTGCAGCGGACTCAAGTAAAATGACGACTGCACAGGTGCATTAATACCAAATTAAACAGCCAGCCTTCAATCAGGGATTGGCCGTGTGGTACACCAGTGCACAAAAGTACAATCTGTATATGGCAATGTTCACACTTGGAATGCAGAGCGTCTGGTTCACAGCCTATTAATTACGCCTTATGCGGGCTGCCCAGTGCTAACTATAATGCATCCAGTGTGAACAGAGGCCACAGTGTACAGAACTATTTGGGCCCAACTGCACTCTGCAAAAGTATAATGTGCAAAAAGACATATAAATATATGTAAATGTATATAAATGTCTATCATGATAGGTTGGAAATATGGTGTGCTCTAATCCAGTCTTGTGTTTGATTGTGGGAGCTTGTTGGCTTTGTCATAGTATATGGAGGCTTACTGGTTAGCCTTCATAGGAGACTGGTAATTACAAATTGCAGCAATATCATAGAATTGCATTTTATTGTATAAGTGAATAAGTGATTGCAGGTTCAAGATCTTTTGAGGAACTAATAAGAAATGAAAAAAAGTGACATACATTTTATTCTGAAATAAAAAAAAATTGCGAAATGAGTCCAATGGGCCTCAGTGGAAAATTTGGACCTGGGCCCCCCTCATGTTGGTCAGAAGTATGACCCTTGTAGAGTTCCAAATCCTACACGGACATATGTGTTGCCTCTGTCTCCTCTCCCCTATTATATAGTAATGTCTCCCTTCCTGTACTAATGTCTAATGGGTCTATTCTGACATATATGTCTCACATCCTAGACTCATCCTCGTATATATTTCCCCCATCATGGCATATATTCCACCCATCCTAGACCCATCCTGGTAAATATGTCACTCATCCTGGGCCTTTTCCTAGTTTGCATGTCTACCATCCTGGTATGATCTGTATGTCCCTTATCCTGACCCCATCCTGGTATATATGTCCCCCATCGTGGAATATATGTCCCCCATCCATGTATATATGTCTCCCATCTGGTATATATGTCCCCGTTCATGGTATATATGTCGGTCATCCTGGGCCCTATCCTGGTATATATGTCTCCCAACCAGATATATATGCAACCAAAAATGTATATATGTCCCCCATCCATGTATATATGTCCCCATCTGGTATATATGTTGGTCATCCTGGGTCCCATCCTGGTATATATGTGCCTCATTTAGCCACTGTGCTTTAACGCAAAAAAATATATATATATTCTATTCTAAATATTCTGGGCTAGTCAAAACCATTAACCCCCTAGGCTACCTAGTGCTGGGCAGAACACAACTTATCAGTAGTAACCCACATTATTAACCACATTGCACATCCAAAGTACATTATAAAAATACACATATCTTCAAGAGGGAATGTGCACAACACCCACACCTTCTTACACAGACACAACACCGATCGAGGCATAGAAAGACACTGATACTGCCCAGTGGCTGGAGGAAATGGTTCTTCTAGATGTATAAAGGTAAACTGGCATATTTAGGTGGGCTGCACTATGAGAATGAAGAGCCTTGGGTTTCCAAAATGTTTTTTATTAATACCAAAGCATTTCTGCGCTGGACCTGCGCCTTTCTCAAGATATAAAAGCCCAAGTGACACCAAGAGTGCCGGTCCGAAATGTGTTGGTATTAATAAAAACTTTTTGAATCCAACGGTTCTTCATTCCCGCATTCTATCCCACCTAAACATGACAGCTTCCTTTTTTGCCAAAATATTTATAAAGGCAGAATCACCTCTCAAAAAATGGAGTAAAATGAAATAAAAAAGGTATACAGTTAAGAAAATGATAATAATAAAAGCTACAGCTGTATCAAGAAAACTAAGGCCTTATACGGCTCTTTTAACCAAAAAATAAAAATATTACAGCTTTTAGTAGATGAGGAAGAAAAATCAAAACTGAAAAGGGACCTGCTTGGATAACTCAAGGGCTCGCATGTGATGTGTGTGTGAGTTGCATGTGTGTGTTTTTATGTCACTTTATGGTATCATTTTTCTTTTTTAATATAAGCCTGGTTCATAAATAGTGGATTTGAGTGTTAAATTAATAAAGAATGTCATATTGCAAGGCTTTAACCTATTTATGTGTTCCTGACTATAGTTTATGCTTCATATGACCCTGATCTGTAATTGATTTTAGACTGACGGTTGGAATCCATAGCTACATCTGGAAAAATAAGACAACGTGGAAAAGACAGATAATGAAGAAAAGCACAAGTTATTATTTTCATAATTGACCCATTCCAGGTGGTAAGTAGCATGCTGCAGCAAATTAACAGTTTTTCACAGAAATCATTAGTTCAGCTTGATTTTTTAAAATCATTAATTGACTGGTAA
Source organism: Oophaga sylvatica (assembly GCA_033576555.1). NCBI lineage: Eukaryota > Metazoa > Chordata > Amphibia > Anura > Dendrobatidae > Oophaga > Oophaga sylvatica. Next base: position 6,960 of record JARQOD010010626.1, on the reverse strand, counting down.
TAAATGCAAAAAAATAAGCTGTGGGAAACAAATTAACCACTTGATTAATGTACAATATTCTGTGATTGTACATTTCCCCAGGTACATCCGAAATGCTGTACTCAGAGCCTGAAAATCAGTAGAAAAAAGAAGATTGAGTCGGTACAGCGACTATGACGGTGGTCCGCAGTGACCGGACTGAAGGCCTGTGAACCGCCTCCTGTATATTGGAGTTCCCAATGCCTCGTCTGATTTGTAGGTCCAACACAAAGTCATGTGTGCATAACACCACAAAGATGATTGCATCGGCCATTTCTTATAGTTCAAAATTATTTTTTCTTATAATGCCGCAATTGAATTTATTTTTACATTTTTACATTTTTTTTACATTTTACATTTTTACACTGTGATGATGTCAGAATAGCATTTATATCCATTCCCAGGCAAAATTTATTGTAATGTCATAATAACATTTGTTCTTCCCACAAATTCAGAATTTCATTTATATCATGCTACAATAATATTCATTTGCCTTTATTTTAAATTGGAATTCCATTGTGATGATGTCATTATAGCGTTTGTCTCGAGACCTAGACCGGATTCTGTTATGATGATGTCATCATAGTGTTTGTCTTGATGCTTAGACAGAATTCCATTGTGATGATGTCATCATATTGCTTGTCTTGATACCTAGACAGGATCCCATTGTGATAATGTCATCATCGTTTTTCTTTTCATACCTAGACAGGATCCCATTGTGATGAGGTCATCATAGTGTTTGTCTTGATGCTTAGACAGGATCCCATTGTGATAATGTCATCATAGTGCTTGTCTTGATGCTTATAATGTCACAATACTCTTCATTAGTGTTGAGCATTCCGATACTGCAAATATCGGGTATCGGCCGATATTAGCTGTATCGGAATTCCGATTCCGAGTTCCGATATTTTCGTCTTATCGGATACCGGAATCGGGATTGTCACTGTCACTGTCAGTGTCCGTCGGTCGGGTCTGTCAGGAGTCAGCGGCACTTACCTGGCAGAAGATCTCCGGCGGTCACATCCCGGACTGCTTCATGGCCGCCATCTTCTTTCCCCGGCGGTCACATGCAGTTTCTCGCGATAACTGCAGTGACTGCTGGGTAATCCCGGCCGTAAAGCAGTCAGTCCGATGACGTCACCGCCGGGGAAGCAGGTAATCAGCTGTGCTGCGTCGCGATGACAGGCTCTGCCTGTCATTGCGATGTAGCACAGCTGGATCGTCGTGGGACTGTCGTTCTGGACTGCGTCGGACAGGTGGTATACTGTTGGTTTGTTTTTTTTCTTTTTTTACAGGAGATCGATGGCGTCGCAGGAATGAGAGTGTAATAAAAGAAATGAAAACTGTGTTGTCTCTTTTATTTCATTAAAATACTTTTTTCTTGCTGTGTCTTTTTTTTATACATTTAATAACTTTGGGATTAATAATGGATCGGTGTCTTATTGACGCCTCTCCATTATTAACCGGGCTTATTGTCACCGTGCAATCAACGGTGACAATAACCCCTTATTACCCCGCTTGCCACCGCTACAGGGCAGTGGGAAGAGCCGGGTAAAGTGCCACAATTGGCACATCTTTTGATGCGCCAAATGTGGGGCTGCTGTAGCCTGGTATTATCAGGCTGTTGAGGGCCAAAATCCATGGGCCTTGACAGTCTTTTAATACCAGGCCGCAGCAGTCTGCATTTTACTTGGCTGGTTAACAAAAATAGGGGGGATCCCCACGCCGTTTTTTTTCGAGGGGATCCCCTATTTTTGTTAACCAGCCAAGCTAAGCAGACTGCTGTGGCCTGGTATTATCAGGCTTGCAAGGTCCATGGATATTGGATCCTTACCAGCCTGAAAAACCAGGCCTCAGCGGTCTGCTTCATCTGGCTGGTTAACAAAAATAGGGGGGACCCCACGCCAATTTTTTTCGAGGGGATCCCCTATTTTTGTTAATCAGCCAAGATATGCAGACTGCTGTGGCCTGGTATTATCAGGCTGGCAAGGTCCATGGATCTTGGCTCCTTAACAGCCTGAAAATCCAGGCCTCAGCGGTCTGCTTCATCTGGCTGGTTAACAAAAATAGGGGGGACCCCACGCCAATTTTTTTCGAGGGGATCCCCTATTTTTGTTAATCAGCCAAGATATGCAGACTGCTGTGGCCTAGTATTATCAGGCTGGCAAGGTCCATGGATCTTGGCTCCTTAACAGCCTGAAAATCCAGGCCTCAGCAGTCTGCTTCATCTGGCTGGTTAACAAAAATAGGGGGGACCCCACGCCATTTTTTTTTTCGAAGGGAACCCCTATTTTTGTTAATCAGTTCCCTCTGACGTCACTGATTGTGTCCCTGGCTGACCTGAAGTGAAAGTGGAAAGCAATCAATTAAGCTTTCCACTTAAGGGCCAGTCTCACATAGCAATATCGCTACCGAGATCGCTGCTGAGTCACTAGTTTTGTGACGCAGCAGCGAGCTCACCAGCGATATCGCTGTGTGTGACATTCAGCGACGATCAGCCCCCCTGCCGGGTATCGCTGATCGTCGCTGAAATGTCAGGACCTTTTTTGATCGCTGGTTTCCCGCTGACAGGCACACATCGCTGCGTGTGACAGGCGGGAGACCAGCGATCCGCTGGTAACCAAGGTACACAGCGGGTTTCCAGGCGCGGGGCTGTGCCTAGAAACCTGCTGTGTACCTTGGATACCAGCGCCCTGATGCAGGGAGCTGGTATCCAAGGTACACAGCGGGTTTCCAAGCGCTGCGCGGTGCCTGGAAACCCGCTGTGTACCGTGGTTACCAGCGGATCGCTGGTCTCCCGCCTGTCACACGCAGCGATGCGTGCCTGTCAGAGGGAAACCAGCGATCAAAAAAAGGTCCTGACATTTCTGCGACGATCAGCGATACCCGGCAGGGGGGCTGATCGTCGCTGAATGTCACACACAGCGATATCGCTGGTGAGCTCGCTGCTGCGTCACAAAACTAGTGACTCAGCAGCGATCTCGGTAGCGATATCGCTATGTGAGACGGGCCCTTAAGCGATGTTACCCGCAGTGTCGCTGTCCAGATCGCTGCCTGAGCTGCCTGTTTGGCAGCTCAGCAGCGATCATGTAGCGATACACCAGCGATCCTGACAAGTGCATATCGTTGTCGGGATCGCTGGTGTATCGTTATGTGACACCCAGCTTTTACTCTCCTGTCAGGCAGGAGAGGAACTCATTCATTTGGGGTTTACTGTGAGGCTGCAGCATTAGCTGCGGTCCCTGCAGTAAACATTAACCCTTTCTGAAGGATTTCACCGTGGGACCTGACTGTGCATGGGATAGGTAAGAATAATTTTGCTTTTTTATTTATTTTTATTACAGGAAATGGTTTTAGCAGGTAAATAAAAATATGGTCAAAAACTGTGTGATTATTTCATTAAACTTCTTTTTTATTAAAGTGTGTGTGTTTGATTTTTCTTTCATACAATAGGATTAATAATTGATAGTTGTCTAATTGACAGCTCTCAATTATTAACCTGGCTTAAAGTGACCTTTCAATTGCAAGGTCATTTTAACCCCTTATTAACCCATTCGCCACCGCTACAGGGCAATGGGAATAGACGGGCAAAGTGCCAGAAAGGGCAAATCTAATTAGAGATTTGCCCTTTCTGGGTGTCTGGGGGCAGATGTTAAGTAGCCGGGGGGGGCCAAAAATAATGGTCCCTCTCTGGGCTATTATTATCTGCCCCACTCACTGGCTTTGTCTGTCTGGTTGCGAAAATAGGGCGGGAGCCCACGCATTTTTTTTCAGCAATTTTACACCTCATATATATATATATATACATGTCATTGAATTTGTGACACATATATATATATATTTATATTTGTAGTTCATACACTTCTACATAGTATAATAGCCGCTAATTCAATTGCCGGCTTTTGTGAAAATGCAGAACCCGACATGAAATGACACTTGGTGTACATAGGGTTAACCATGTCTTTTCATGTCCTTTGCTATCTAATTTGCACAAACAATTAAATCAGACTATGTGTGCAAAATTTCACACCTGTAGGGGTTAATTAAAGGTGTAAATTCGTAGCAAAAAAGTCCGGTTTTTTTACAACGAATTTACACCTTTAATTAACCCCTACAGGTGTGAAATTTTGCACACATAGTCTGATTTAATTGTTTGTGCAAATCAGATAGCAAACGACATGAAAAGACATGGTTAACCCTATGTACACCAAGTGTCATTTCATGTCGGGTGCTTCTGTCTTTTCACTGAAGCCGGCTTTACCCGGCAATTGAATCAAAGGATATTTTACTATGTAGAAGTGTATAAACTATACATATATGTATATATATATGTCACAATGACATGTATATATATATATGTATTCTATGTGTGTATATTTAGTGTTTACAAGGAAAGAATGGGGTTTTTTTAGTTGCGATATTTTGTTCCCATAGACTTACATGGGACTTCCGGTATCGGTATCGGGTATCGCCGATTTTTTAGTGATATCGGCGATACCATTCCGATTCCGATACTTTAGGATATCGGAAAGTATCGCTCAACTCTACTCTTCATGTCTATTCCTAATCCCATGCTAAATTTTACTGAGATGATGTAACAGAAGCATTTGTCCATCACAAAATGTAGAATTTTATTGTGATGATGACACAATATTCTGTGTCTCTATTACATAAAGAGTAACCGTCGTTTTACTTTTTTATTCATAAATCAATTATACTCTTGAAAATAAGAAACTTTGCAATTTAGCTTATTAGAGAAATCAGCTTATTTCTCCTCCTGGTCTGATCACTCATTCTAAAAATTGTCAATTCTCAGGCAAATTCTATCTTCAATGAATACAGACTTTCCCTTTATTGAGATAAGAGATGGCAATTGGTGCTCAGAATGTTCAGTGGAGGACTGTATCTGTTACTTTTGGAGATCTAGGTCCGTCTCTAACTCCTCCAATCTCTCTTCTCCATAGAATCGCATAAGCACCAACTGCCATCTCCTATCTCAGTAATGGTAAAATGTATTTACTCTCAATACAGATTTTATAGACTTTAGCAAGAGCCAGTCTCTGATTCATACTGCCAGTGATTCGGGGAGCATGAATCAGCTATCAAAGTCCTTTTAAAGGGAATCTGTCAGTAGTGTCAATCCTCCTAAGTCGTCTACATTGGCAGGTAGGTCATAGAAAGCTGAATAAAATGACACATTTATATCTGTGATCTGATGTATTATTCCCAAAAAAATCCGCATTTTTTCTCAATATGTAAATGAACTGTTAAGATCTATGGGCTGGACATAGATCTCCCTAAATATCTGCCTCCATAGCTTATTATAAATGAAAGGGGCATTAATAATATGTAATTACTGAAAGTCCGGTCTCTGGATCTTCATGTCTCACACTTGTAATACCCTCTTTCATTTATAATAAGCTCTGGATGCAGATTCTCGGGGAGATCTATTTCCTGCCATAGATCGTAACAGCTCATTTACATATAAGAAAAATGTGGATTTCTTAGGATTAAGACATCGGATTACAGATATCAAGGTATCATTTTATACAGCTTCCTCTCACCTACATTTCCATATAGATGGCTTAGGAGTCTTGATCCTACTGACAGATTCTGTTTAATAAGGTTTGCAGTGTGCATTGTGAAATCTGGTACTATGACTTCAGTTTCATAGCCACTAAAGCAATTAAGATATTCTAGAAATAGTACAAAGGGTTGCTATCAACCCACAATGCAATCAAATGAAATAATAATAAAATTAAATGTGATTATGGGTCTCCTTGTCTAATGGGTTCTTCTTATGCATATATAACACATATAGAATGTCTGTCTATGATTAAATGTGCTATGCGTTACAGGACAGGCATTGTATATGTTATGTTGGTATGGAAATAGGGCTAACCGAGGGATATTTAGTAAATGTTTCATAACTCAGCCAATCTTCATATCTTGAATGCACAGGTTGCTTAATTTTTCCACAAATGAAGCTTTGTTTTGCAAGTTCACCCTAATCCTTGAAAATTGATAATCTCTCTTTGCAGCACATTCTATCTTCTGCGTGATTACTTTCGCACTGGTGTGCCTTAAACAAAACTTTGCTTGTCAATATGGAGGGAATGATAGAGAGGGACGGTAGAAAAACAGTTGCATACAGGTTTGACTGAAAAATCTCCATGCACTTGCAGAATAACAGAAGAAATATTTGATTTAATGCTTCTGAACCCAGCAGTTTCCAAAAACTATTTCTGTCTGCCCCCTGGGTTAGAACCCTGTGGCATTTTCTATTACACTGACAGGGTTTTGAGTTGATCTCTCTTACTGGAAAAGTTTACTCTCGAAAGTATTTTTTTTAAAATGGGGGCAAATATAGGTTTCTTTAGTGATGAATGTGTCAGGAAACCGGGGAATGTCAAAGTTGTAAAACAAAAAATCAGAATGAAAATTAAACAAACTCACAATAAGATTTAAAAAAAGTAATTTTTCATAGTTTTCCCGAGATTTTAAGATTGACGGAAGATACAAGCCCATCGGGGTTCAACTTATAACTAAACCCAAAGGGGGAAAAAATCCACAAAAAAGATGCTAATTGCACAATATTAGGGGAAAAAAGAATGCTTTTCCGACTCCACATATGGGAATGAAACAATTCCCTGGTCAATGTCCCATCACAGAGTCTAGTACCCATAACTAGACAAAAAACCTGACTGGCACTCCCGACTAATGTGAACTAGGTGCAAACCAAGGGAAGCTACCCCCATGTAAAACATACAAAAAAAGGCTGCACCAAGCTACTAAAGCATGAAAAGGAAAAACAGAAAATTTAGAATCAATATGGCTTTTTAATAAAAAAAAATTTTGAGACCTTAGTAAAACATTGGGCCCAAAAAAATTTTTAAAACCCACCAACCATGCAAAAGGGGGTTCAAATTTTGGTGCCCCCCC
>JARQOD010010625.1:0-26593 GCA_033576555.1 Oophaga sylvatica | reverse complement strand
AGTAAGTGACTGTTTTCAGAACTGTCATTATCTAAAGGGGATGAACTTTAAAAAATTCAAACTTTCCTAGATAAGGATAGAAAGTTGGTTTGCCCTCTCATTGGCGTATTTTTTGGGGTTTTTCATGACCTGGAAGGGCAAGACGCAAACCTTAATTGATATAAATGACATAATTTCCATGGATCTATTCATTCCATAAACTAACCTTTGTCAAAAGGTCAGGATGAGCTTTATTCGAAACCTTTGAAATTCTCATATTTGAAGTTTATTTTAATAACAGAATTCCAATACCATGATGCTTTGACGGGCGGGCATACAAAATTTCTTTTGCCACAGCTAATTCATTAATTTATCTTTTGTTTTGGCGTGATAATTAAATCGTTTTCTCCTTTTTGTTGCCGGTCTCCCCTCCTTGTCCCTCCCTCACTTGCTTAGCATTCCTGTGTCCCTGTTTGTGGTAGAAAATATGTGATTCTTCATTTTTTCCCTTTACTTTTTGCCTGATAAAAGGACACCAAAGAGTCCGAAAGTTTTTTTGGAATTTGTTACCAATTTTCATTAGCCTTAAAAAGTTTCAACCACAGAGGACTGTCAAGTATAAATATTTTTCTATTCTTGTAATTGAAATTTATCATTTTAAAAAGTGTAGTAAAACTTCATTTATTCTTGTTTTAAGTACATACTTTTTTCAATGGCAGTAACAAGGCAATAACTCAATATTTTATGCCACACCCTCCCTTGACCTGGGTTACAACAACGCCGTTGTTTCTCGGAAGTGCTGTTACACAGTTAACACTTGCTCCCTTTTTACTGGGGTTCATAAATTTCAGCTGTTCCCTGCTGTGTGAAACGGCAAAAATTGCTGCCCTCCACCATGTTCTGTTTCTCATCCCTGGGTTAAAACACCGCCGTTGTTTCTCGGAAGGGTGTTAGCACAGTTACACTTGCTCCTGTTTACGGGTTCAGTAATGTCAGCTGTTCCCCTGCTGTGTGAACGGCAAAAAGTCCTGCTGCCTCCACCCTGTTCTGTTCTCATCCCTGGGTTACAACACCGCCAGTTGTTTCTCGGAAGTGCTGTTAGCACAGTTAACACTTGCTCCCGTGTTACTGGGGTTCAGTAATGTCAGCTGTTCCCCTGCTGTGTGAACGGCAAAAAGTCCTGCTGCCTCCACCCTGTTCTGTTCTCATCCCTGGGTTACAACACCGCCAGTTGTTTCTCGGAAGTGCTGTTAGCACAGTTAACACTTGCTCCCGTGTTACTGGGGTTCAGTAATGTCAGCTGTTCCCCTGCTGTGTGAACGGCAAAAAGTCGTGCTGCCTCCACCCTGTTCTGTTCTCATCCCTGGGTTACAACACCGCCAGTTGTTTCTCGGAAGTGCTGTTAGCACAGTTAACACTTGCTCCCGTGTTACTGGGGTTCAGTAATGTCAGCTGTTCCCCTGCTGTGTGAACGGCAAAAAGTCCTGCTGCCTCCACCATGTTCTCTTATCATCCCTGGGTTACAACACCGCCAGTTGTTTCTCGGAAGTGCTGTTAGCACAGTCTACACTTGCTCCTGTGTTACTGGGGTTCAGTAATGTCAGCTGTTCCCCTGCTGTGTGAACGGCAAAAAGTCCTGCTGCCTCCACCATGTTCTCTTCTCATCCCTGGGTTACAACACCGCCAGTTGTTTCTCGGAAGTGCTGTTAGCACAGTTAACACTTGCTCCCGTGTTACTGGGGTTCAGTAATGTCAGCTGTTCCCTGCTGTGTGAACGGCAAAAAGTCCTGCTGCCTCCACCATGTTCTCTTCTCATCCCTGGATTACAACACCGCCAGTTGTTTCTCGGAAGTGCTGTTAGCACAGTCTACACTTGCTCCCGTGTTACTGGGGTTCAGTAATGTCAGCTGTTCCCCTGCTGTGTGAACGGCAAAAAGTCCTGCTGCCTCCACCATGTTCTCTTCTCATCCCTGGGTTACAACACCGCCAGTTGTTTCTCGGAAGTGCTGTTAGCACAGTCTACACTTGCTCCTGTGTTACTGGGGTTCAGTAATGTCAGCTGTTCCCCTGCTGTGTGAACGGCAAAAAGTCCTGCTGCCTCCACCCTGTTCTGTTCTCATCCCTGGGTTACAACACCGCCAGTTGTTTCTCGGAAGTGCTGTTAGCACAGTCTACACTTGCTCCTGTGTTACTGGGGTTCAGTAATGTCAGCTGTTCCCCTGCTGTGTGAACGGCAAAAAGTCCTGCTGCCTCCACCATGTTCTCTTCTCATCCTGGGTTACAACACCGCCAGTTGTTTCTCGGAAGTGCTGTTAGCACAGTTAACACTTGCTCCCGTGTTACTGGGGTTCAGTAATGTCAGCTGTTCCCCTGCTGTGTGAACGGCAAAAAGTCCTGCTGCCTCCACCATGTTCTCTTCTCATCCCTGGGTTACAACACCGCCAGTTGTTTCTCGGAAGTGCTGTTAGCACAGTCTACACTTGCTCCCGTGTTACTGGGGTTCAGTAATGTCAGCTGTTCCCCTGCTGTGTGAACGGCAAAAAGTCCTGCTGCCTCCACCATGTTCTGTTCTCATCCTGGGTTACAACACCGCCAGTTGTTTCTCGGAAGTGCTGTTAGCACAGTTAACACTTGCTCCCGTGTTACTGGGGTTCAGTAATGTCAGCTGTTCCCCTGCTGTGTGAACGGCAAAAAGTCCTGCTGCCTCCACCATGTTCTCTTCTCATCCCTGGGTTACAACACCGCCAGTTGTTTCTCGGAAGTGCTGTTAGCACAGTTAACACTTGCTCCCGTGTTACTGGGGTTCAGTAATGTCAGCTGTTCCCCTGCTGTGTGAACGGCAAAAAGTCCTGCTGCCTCCACCATGTTCTCTTCTCATCCCTGGGTTACAACACCGCCAGTTGTTTCTCGGAAGTGCTGTTAGCACAGTTAACACTTGCTCCCGTGTTACTGGGGTTCAGTAATGTCAGCTGTTCCCCTGCTTTGTGAACGGCAAAAAGTCCTGCTGCCTCCACCATGTTCTGTTCTCATCCCTGGGTTACAACACCGCCAGTTGTTTCTCGGAAGTGCTGTTAGCACAGTCTACACTTGCTCCTGTGTTACTGGGGTTCAGTAATGTCAGCTGTTCCCCTGCTGTGTGAACAGCAAACAGTCCTGCTGCCTCAACTTTAATTTCCATGGGTACCTTCTGCTACCCATCCGGGTTCCAGTACCGTCAGCTGGTTCTCCGCAGTGCCTTTGGCGTAGGTGCCTCCATGTCGGTATCCGAGTTCCAGCAACGTCTGCTGGTCCTTGGTAGTGCTTTGGAGCACAGGTACCTCCTGCTTAGTAACCGTGTCCCAGTAACGTCAGCTGGTCCTCGGTTGTGCCATTGGCTCTTTTCCTTCTGCTGACCCTCCGGGTTCCAGCACAGTCAGCTGGTCCTCGTTACTTTCATTGGCTCTTGTACCTTCTGCTACTCATCCGGGTTCCAGTACCGTCAGCTGGTTCTCCGCAGTGCCTTTGGCCTAGGTGCCTCCATGTCGGTATCCGAGTTCCAGCAACGTCTGCTGGTCCTTGGTAGTGCTTTGGAGCACAGGTACCTCCTGCTTAGTAACCGTGTCCCAGTAACGTCAGCTGGTCCTCGGTTGTGCCATTGGCTCTTTTCCTTCTGCTGACCCTCCGGGTTCCAGCACAGTCAGCTGGTCCTCGTTACTTCCATTGGCTTTTGTACCATCACCAACAGGACAAAGAAGGTTAAGACAAACTACAAGATACAGAACAAGAGACAGAAGAACAATAAGCAGAAGATCAAAAAGCAGAAGAACATTAAGTATAAGACCAAAATGAAGAGCAAAATATATGCTCTAAATTCTAAGCAGAAGAAGACTAAGCAGTGTATGGGGGTGAGTCCGTTCCTCCTCGTGGTGCCCCTGGAAAATGCCTGATGCTGCTGCAGGCTAAACTGAACGCGGACAAATACTGTTGTAATTAAAATCTTTTGTGACAGCAAGAACGGAAGGATGAAAATTCAGAGTTTTACAGATTACAAGTACAGGAATGTCTGTCACAAATAAGAATATGATGAAAAGGATGAATAGGAAGAAGATGAAGAAGTAGAATATGAAGAATAATAACTGTTTAATAAGAACAATATAAGTAATGTTAACAAAAAGATGAATAGCAAAAAGTTTTAGAAGATTAAGAAGGTGAAGATGAAGAATAATTTGATGAGAAAGATGATGCTGCTGAAAATTATGAAGGAGAAAGTGTGTGAAAAGTTAAAAAGGTGAAGACCATGGAAGTTGTGAAACAGACATATTTGACAAAATAGAAAAAAGGTTAAGAACATTGTCAATTTGTTCGTCAATCCGAACGTATTTCCTAAAAAAAAAAAAATAATGCTATTCCATTGGATTGGGTCAAACATCTATGCCTTTAATGTCTCCTCAACCTCCCCAATACATTCTACATTACTCTTTCTTGTTTTCCTTCATGTACAATTAACCAACAAGACAAGAATGGTTTTTTTTTAATTTCGATATTTTGTTCCCATAGACTTACATGGGACTTCCGGTATCGGTATCGGGTATCGCCGATATTTTAGTGATATCGGCGATACCATTACGATTCCGATACTTTAGGATATCGGAAAGTATCGCTCAACTCTATCTGCTGGTACAATAAACCTCATTTCAAGGCAGAAACATTACTGTGTCCAATAGTTATTAGATATATCAAACTGAAATAGCTGTTGCAAAAACACCAATTTTTATAAAACATTAAGCTTAAGATTAATAGGGGTGCCCAAACTTTTTCATATAACTGTATTGCTCCAAACATTAAAAAAAATGAAATACCTCTCCTCTCTGGCCACTGCTCTACTATGGACTATTCAGAGTCGCCATCTTCCAGCTCTCTGCACTTGGACTGTTCAGGCAGAGGGCGTACAGACATGACATCATCGCGCTCTCTGACCTGAATGTCACTGTCAGGAAACGCGGAAGACGTCACAGCGGTGGAGCAGGGAGAGGTAAGTACTGCAAGTGCTGGGGCCCTGAGCAAGCAGGGGGGCCCACTCGAGAGGAACGGCACTGGCACAGGGCCCCTCATAGTACGCCGGGCCCCCCCACCATCAGAGACACCGGCGTACTATGAGGGGCCCTGTGCCAGTGCTGTCGCCTACGAGTGGGCTCCCCACCTGCTCAGGGCACTGGCACTTGTGCTGACGCCGGCCCTGGGGGGGGTACAGCCCAGTTAGAGAGGTGGAAAAACTGGCATATGTTGAGGTGTAGGCTGGACGTTCAGCAGCTGCAAATGGACAAATTGGAGAAGTCGGAGGAAGAGGAGGACAAAGCGAGCCATTTTGCTTGCAACCTATGTGTAATCAGGAGAAGGTGGCACAAAATCCTTTGAAACCCATGCATGGTTCATTTTAATGAAGGTGAGATCACCAACATTTTGGGTCGACAGCCGGGTCCTTCTTTCTGTCAGGATTAGAGTTGAGCGATACTTTCCGATATCCAAAAGTATCGGAATCGGAATGGTATCGCCGATACCATTAAAATATCGGCGATACCCGATACCGATACCGGAAATCCAATGTAAGTCTATGGGAACAAAATATCGTAACTAAAAAAACCTCTTTCTTTCCTTGTAAACACTAAATATACACACATAGAATACATATATATATATATATATATACATGTCATTGTGACATATATATATACATATATTTATAGTTTATACACTTCTACATAGTAAAATAGCCTCTGATTCAATTGCCGGGTAAAACCGGCTTTTGTGAAAAGACAGAAGCACCCGACATGAAATGACACTTGGTTTACATAGAGTTAACCATGTCTTTTCATGTAGTTTGATATCTGATTTGCACAAACAATTACATGAGTGTAAGTGTGCAAAATTTCACACCTGTAGAGGTTAATTAAAGGTATAAATTCATTGTAAAAAAAACGGACTTTTTTGCTACGAATTTACACCTTTAATTAACCCCTACAGGTGTGAAATTTTGCACACTTACACTCATGTAATTGTTTGTGCAAATCAGATATCAAACTACATGAAAAGACATGGTTAACTCTATGTAAACCAAGTGTCATTTCATGTCGGGTTCTGCATTTTCACAAAAGCCGGCAATTGAATTAGCGGCTATTATACTATGTAGAAGAGTATGAACTATAAAATATATATATATATGTGTCACAAACTCAATGACATGTATATATATATATGAGGTGTAAAATTGCTGAAAAAAAATGCGTGGGCTCCCGCCCTATTTTCGCAACCAGACAGACAAAGCCAGTGAGTGGGGGCAGATAATAATAGCCCAGAGAGGGACCATTATTTTTGGCCCCCCCCCGGCTACTAACATCTGCCCCCAGACACCCCAGAAAGGGCAAATCTCTAATTAGATTTGCCTTTTCTGGCACTTTGCCCGTCTATTCACATTGCCCTGTAGCGGTGGCGAATGGGTTAATAAGGGGTTAAAATGACCTTGCAATTGAAAGGTCACTTTAAGCCAGGTTAATAATTGAGAGCTGTCAATTAGACAACTATCAATTATTAATCCTATTATGTGAAAGAAAAATCAAACACACACACTTTAATAAAAAAGAAGTTTAATGAAATAATCACACAGTTTTTGACCATATTTTATTTACCTGCTAAAAACCATTTCCTGTAATAAAAATAAAATAATAAAGCAAAATTATTCTTACCTATCCCATGCACAGTCAGGTCCCACGTGTGTAATCCTTCAGAAAGGGTTAATGTTTACTGCAGGGACCGCAGCTAATGCTGCAGCCTCACAGTAAACCCCAAATGAATGAGCTCCTCTCCTGGCTGACAGGAGAGGAAGTGGAAAGCTTAATTGATTGCTTTCCACTTTCACTTCAGGTCAGCCAGGGACACAATCAGTGACGTCAGAGGGAACTGATTAACAAAAATAGGGGTTCCCTTCGAAAAAAAAATGGCGTGGGGTCCCCCTATTTTTGTTAACCAGCCAGATGAAGCAGACCGCTGAGGCCTGGATTTTCAGGCTGTTAAGGAGCCAAGATCCATGGACCTTGCCAGCCTGATAATACCAGGCCACAGCAGTCTGCATATCTTGGCTGATTAACAAAAATAGGGGATCCCCTCGAAAAAAATTAGCGTGGGGTCCCTCCTATTTTTGTTAACCAGCCAGATGAAGCAGACCGCTGAGGCCTGGTTTTTCAGGCTGGTAAGGATCCAATATCCATGGACCTTGCAAGCCTGATAATACCAGGCCACAGCAGTCTGCTTAGCTTGGCTGGTTAACAAAAATAGGGAATCCCCTCGAAAAAAAAACGGCGTGGGGATCCCCCCTATTTTTGTTAACCAGCCAAGTAAAATGCAGACTGCTGCGGCCTGGTATTAAAAGACTGTCAAGGCCCATGGATTTTGGCCCTCAACAGCCTGATAATACCAGGCTACAGCAGCCCCACATTTGGCGCATCAAAAGATGTGCCAATTGTGGCACTTTACCCGGCTCTTCCCACTTGCCCTGTAGCGGTGGCAAGCGGGGTAATAAGGGGTTAATGTCACCGTTGATTGCACGGTGACAATAAGCCCGGTTAATAATGGAGAGGCGTCAATAAGACACCGATCCATTATTAATCCCAAAGTTTTTAAATGTTTAAAAAAAAGACACAGCAAGAAAAAAGTCTTTTAATGAAATAAAAGAGACAACACAGTTTTCATTTCTTTTATTACACTCTCATTCCTGCGACGCCATCGATCTCCTGTAAAAAAAGAAAAAAAACAAACCAACAGTATACCACCTGTCCGACGCAGTCCATAGTAACGAGTGTCCCACGACGATCCAGCTCTGCTACATCGGAATGCCAGGCAGAGCCTGACATCCCGGCGCAGCACAGCTGATTACCTGCTTCTCCGGCGGTGACATCATCGGACTGCTTTACGGCCGCGATTACCCAGCAGTCACTGCAGTTATCGCGAGAAACTGCATGTGACCGCCAGGGAGAAGAGGATGGCGGCCATCAAGCAGTCCGGGATGTGACCGCCGGAGATCTTCTGCCGGGTAAGTGCCGCTGACTCCTGACAGACCCGACCGACGGACACTGACAGTGACAGTGACATTCCGATTCCGGTATCCGATATGACGAAAATATCGGTACTCGGAATCGGAATTCCGATACAGCCAATATCGGCCGATACCCGATATTTGCAGTATCGGAATGCTCAACCCTAGTCAGGATTGATCCAGCAGCACTGAAGACTCTTTCTGATAGCACACTACCAGCAGGGCAAGCGAGCTCCTGTAAGGCAAATTGTGCCAATTCAGGCCAGGTGTCCAGTTTACAGGCCCAGTAGTCAAGGAGGAATGAACTGTGAGGGAGAACATTGATAGGGAGGAGAGGTAATTTTGAACCATAGTTGACAACTGCTGTATCTTGTCTGTTGCAATCGATTCAGTATTACCAGTCGTGTGAGCATTACTCGAGAAATCAGTCCACAACATGGTCATGAAACCCCTGTCGCCAACGCCACTTCGGCTGTGTGCACCACGAACACCTCTTCCATTTGGCCCAGTACGGCTCGTGTTAGAATCTGCACCGCTGCTGTGTGCTGGGAATGCCTCTAACAAACGGTTTAACAGAGTTGCTTGTTTGTTCGCCAATATTAGCTCTAGGTTCTCTTGTGGCATGATGTTCTGTAATTTGCCTTTATAGCATGGATCGAGGATGCTGGCCAACCAGTATTCGTCATCCTTCATAATTTTGGCAATGCGGGGGTCCCTTTTTAGGATCCGCAAGACATAATCATCACACATGTGGGCCAATGTTCCAGGTGTCAATGATTCACTGCCAGTGGTGGGTGGAGGAGCACTTTCTGCCAAATCCACATCCCTCCAGTCACGCACAAACCCTGTACCTGACCTTGGCAAGCCAACATTTTCTCTTGCCCCCTGAGAAGCATCCTCCTCCCCAAAATAATCATCCCCCTCATCCTCCTCCTCCTCTTCCTCTTCTTCCTCCACCTCATCCAGGAAAGTTCCCTGAGCAGACAATGCCTGACTGTCATCAAGGCTTCCCTCCTCCTCCTCTTCCTCCTCCGCTGCAGATGCCTGATCCTTAATGTGCGTCAAAGTTTGCATGATCAAACGCATAAGTGGGATGCTCATTCTTATGATGGCGTCGTCTGGGCTTACCACCGTGTGCATTCCTCAAAACATTGAAGGACTTTACAGAGGTCTTTTAGCTTTGACCACTGCACACCCGTCAACTCCATGTCTGCCCTCAAACTGCCTGCCCGTGTATCCTCCCACAAATGCATTACAGCCTGCCTCTGTTCGCACAGCCTCTCAACCATGTGCATGGTGGAGTTCCACCTTGTTGCAATGTCTATGATTAGGCGGTGCTTGGGGAGGTGGAGGGAGCACAGTCTTCACACCTTATTCAGGGAATTAGGCTGCAAGCTTAAAGCAAGGACCTCCAACATGGTATTTTCTGAAATACTGCCTGTACCACGTGCCACACCAGAGAGGCAACGGGAGATTAGGGAGGTTAATAAGTGGCTCAAGAATTGGTGTAGGAAGGAGAGGTTTGGGTTCCTGGAGAATTGGGCCGACTTCTCAGTTGGCTACAGGTTCTATGCTAGGGACGGGCTGCACCTCAATGGGGAGGGTGCAGCTGTGCTGGGGGAGAAAATGGCTAGAAGGTTGGAGGAGTCTTTAAACTAGGGACTGTTATGATTTGGTAGCTGAGGAGAGCAGGCAAAAACGGCAATAGACCAGAGAGGTTGGATTCTACTGGATTGCAGTACCTTGACTAACCACCACAACTAAAGGCAGCCGTGGAGCGTTCCTACGTTGGTCCTAGACGCCTCGTCACAGCCTGAGAGGTTAACTACACCTAAAGATAGAAAGAGGAAAGCTATCTGCCCCGGAGCAGATCCCCAAAGAACATAGGAAGCCCCCACATGTAATGGCGGTTAGACAAGAGGAAATACAGACATAGACAGAAAATAGTAAGAGCAAACGTTGGGGCCCAATCTGCCTAGAAAGAAAAAGGATAGGAAGGACACTTACTGCAATCCAAAAAACCCTAAAAATACTAACTCTACTAATTGCAAAAACACCTGAGATCACACGACCTCTACCACCTAAATTAGTTCTCTGGTGTAACAAAACTAAGCCGCAGCCACTGAAAAAACTGGAAAAGGCAAATGAACAAATAACAGTGGCTCAGATAAACTGAGAGGAGCACAAGTCCCCGGAGGGGACCTGGCTGACCTCCACAGAAGTGCAGGGAACAATGCAAAAAGCAAGCACAAAAATAAAAAACAGAAAATATCTTATCTGAGAGCAAGAGAAGAGGCAAGACTCAGCAAGCTTCCAAGTGAACCAGGAACCACAGTTGAGTCAAGAACAATTGATCACCGGCAACCATGATGGGAGGGAACCTCCCTTATATAAGACCAGTCTGTAACTCCTGATTGCCAATCCTCATTGAATGGTTCAGTACTGTTTGTAACCACCAGAGGGAGCTTCTGCTCAGAATTCATTTCTAACACATTCACAACAGTACCCCCCTTGAGGAGGGGTCACCGAACCCTCATTTGGGCAACCAGGTCGGTCAGGATGAGCTCTGTGATACGCACGGATCAGTCTCCTAGCATGGATGTCCGAAGCAAACACCCAAGAATTGTCCTCCTGACCATAACCTCTCCACTTAACCAAATACTGGAGTTTCCGTCTAGAAAAACGAGAATCCAATATTTTCTCAACCACATACTCCAGATTGCCCTCAACCAAAACAGGGTCAGGAGGCGCAGCCATAGGAACCACTGGCTCGACAAACCTCTTCAATAAGGACTTGTGGAACACGTTATGGATCTTAAATGTCCCTGGAAGAAGTAAACGAAAGGAAACAGGATTAAGAATCTCCATGATCTTATAAGGTCTAATGAACCTAGGCTTAAACTTAGGAGATGCAACTCTCATAGGGATATTTCTTGAGGACAACCAGACCAAGTCCCCCACTTCAAACCGAGGACCATCAGTCCTATGCCGGTTGGCAAACCGCTGGGCCCTCTCCTGAGAGAGGGACAACCTCTCCACTACCTGGTCCCAAATCTGCTGCATACGCTCCACAACAGAGTCAACACCTGAACAGACAGAAGCCTCCGTCTGTCCCGAAGAAAATCGAGGGTGAAACCCAAAATTGCAGAAAAATGGAGACATCAAAGTGCAGAGCTAGCCCTATTATTAAGAGAAAACTCAGCCAAAGTCAATAAAGAGACCCAGTCATCTTGTTCAGCAGACACAAAGCATCTCAGATAAGTCTCCAATGTCTGGTTTATTCTCTCAGTTTGTCCATTGGTCTGAGGATTAAAATCTGAGGAGAAAGACAATTGAACACCAAGTTTAGAACAAAAAGTCATCCAAAATCTGGAAACAAACTGGACTCCTCTGTCAGACACAATGTTCTCAGGAATGCCGTGTAATCGAACCACGTGCTGAAGGAACAAAGGCACCAATTCGGAGGAGGAAGGCAACTTAGGTAATGGCACAAGATGTATCATTTTGGAACACCTATCACAAATCACCCAGATTACGGTCATTCTCTGAGAAACAGGGAGGTCGGAAATGAAATCCATAGAGATATGGGTCCATGGTCTCTTGGGCACCGGCAATGGCTTCAACAAACCACTAGAGCGAGAGCAAGGCTTGTAGCGAGAGCAAGTCCCGCAGGACTGCACAAATTCCCTGACGTCACGAGACAAAGTGGGCCACCAAAAGGATCGACTAACCAAGTCTCTGGTACCAAAAATTCCGGGATGACCGGCCAACGCGGAACAATGAATCTCAGACATCACACTCTTTTTCCACCGGTCTGGGAGCAGCGCTCGGGTTTATCCTCCTGACACCCTTCCAGAGCCAGTCTCAAATTGGGCGAGATGGCGGAAAGAACTACACCCTCTTTCAAAATAACAGCAGGATCAGATAACTCAGGAGAGTCCGCAAAGAAACTCCTCGAGAGGGCATCCGCCTTAACATTCTTAGTGCCAGGAAGAAAGGAAACCACAAAATTAAAACGTGTGAAAAACAAGGCCCACCTGGCCTGTCTAGGATTAAGTCGCTTGGCTGATTCCAGATAAACCAGATTCTTATGGTCCGTGAGGACCACCACCTGATGTTTGGCTCGCTCCAGCCAATGTCTCCACTCTTCAAAAGCCCACTTCATGGCCAATAACTCCCGATTACCCACGTCATAATTACGTTCAGTTGGAGAAAATTTTCGAGAGAAAAAGGCACAAGGTTTACTTTTAGAGGTCTCTGGATCTCTTTGGGACAAAACGGCACCTGCCCCAATTTCAGAGGCATCAACCTCCACCTGAAATGGCAGAGAAACATCAGGCTGCCGTAGAACAGGAGCAGAAGTGAATCTCTGCTTAAGTTCCTGAAACGCAGAGACTGCCTCAGGAGGCCAATTCACCACATCAGAACCCTTTTTGGTCAAATCAGTCAATGGTTTAACAATAAAAGAGAAATTACCAATAAATTTACGATAAAATTGGCAAAACCCAAGAATCTCTGAAGAGCCTTTAATGAAGTAGTTTGGACCCAATCACAGATGGCCTGAACCTTGACCGGGTCCATTTCAATAACAGATGGGGACAAAATGAATCCCAGAAATGAGATCCTCTGTACACCAAAAAGACACTTTGATCCCTTCACATACAGAGCATTCTCTTTCAAAATCTGGAACACAGTCTGAACATGTTTCACATGAGAGTCCCAGTCATTGGAAAAAATCAAGATATCATCCAAATAAACAATCAAAAATTTATCCACAAAATCCCTGAAAATGTCATTCATGAAGGACTGGAAGACGGAAGGAGCATTAGTGAGCCCAAAGGGCATCACTAGGTACTCAAAATGCCCCTCTGGGGTATTAAACGCCGTCTTCCATTCATCACCGTGCTTAATGCGAATAAGGTTATACGCCCCCCTGAGGTCAAGCTTGGTAAACCAAGTAGCACTTTTCACCCTGGAAAACAGGTCAGAAATCAAGGGTAACGGATATTGATATTTCACAGTGATATTGTTCAAGAGACGATAATCAATACACGGCCTTAATGAACCATCCTTTTTGGCCACAAAGAAAAAACCGGCACCCAAGGATGAAGAGAATGGTCTGATATGACCCTTCTCCAATGACTCCTTGATATAAGACCGCATAGCGTCATGTTCAGGTACAGACAAGTTAAAAAGGCGACCTTTAGGGAATTTACTACCAGGCACTAATTCAATAGCGCAGTCATAGCTCCTATGGGGGGGCAAGGATGCAGATTTACTTTCGCTAAACACATCAGAAAAATCAGTCAAAAAGTCAGGAACATCCTGAGCCTGGGGAGAGGCAGAAAAAACAGGAGTGTTGGCATTAACACATTGGCAGCCCAAACTGGTTACAGACACAGATTTCCAATCCAAAACAGGATTATGAGACTGTAAAATCAACTAACTACCTGCGCCTTAATACCGTGCAAACAAGAGGAAATGCCCCCACAGAGTGGAAATATGCCGAGTGGATGTAGATGTGACAGTGTTAATTGTCAGGCATACGCTTAGAAGTAAATGTAATACACTTACTGGCGTGACAGCAGAAGACTGGATCAAGGAGGGAGAAGATCCTGACTCCGTACAGGTCGTGATCGGACCGCGCACACAGAGTGGGCACACCGAGAGTGCCGGGGCAGGGAGCGTCCTCCCTGCAGCTGGAGCAAAATAACTGTGCTAGAGCGCTGAAGACCGGAAGCAGCGCGGCGTCCTCAGGCCACGAGGCGCCGCTGGTACGAGATGGACAGGACGGAGGCGGGACAAAAAATGGTGATGTCACCGTAGTACAAGAGGCAGGAAGGGTCAAAAATCTTTCCGACGCGTTTCAAAGGTACACGGACCTTCTTCGTCAGGGATAGAGACCCATAGCAAAGCCAGCCTTATATACCTATGGCAGCCCCCCGCCCTCCCTCCTTGTAATAGTGAACTAAAGAAAGGGTATTAATTGCTGAACCATGTGTTAAAGATGAAGACAGTAAGAAATAATAAAGCAGAATGGTGTTTGAGGGGAAAAAGTAAATACATATATATGTGCAGTATTACCTGATTAGTAGCTAAAACAAAAAATTTACTTAATTAAAATAGAATAAAATAGACCCTGAAATAAGTTTGTTAGAGCCCTCTGTGAATAAGTATACATGCACATGAAAGGGTTAACTTAATATTATAATATGCTATCGCACTGACTAAGTAAAATAAATAGAATAAATCCCTGCAAGTATTGAGATAATATTCCTAGAACTTATCTTCACAAAAATTAAAATGTCTTTCTATAAAAACACACTTATATGCGTGTGTTGATCATTCTGTCCATTATAGTCCCTAGCTGACGACTAAAAGTGGTAAAAACCCATTGCCGGGGTAAGACATAAATGTCGTAAAATATGACGTTAACCCCGGTCGATGAACTAAGAAAACACATAAAGTTCTATCTCGTGGTTTAACCCTGTGGGGGCCAGGCTATCCAGGGTGAAGATCCATTGAGATTCCATCCTAGACATTTTTCTAATGTAGTCCCCACCCCTCTTATTCTTATGAATGACCTGTATACCACAGAAATGGATACCGCAAACAGATTTGTTGTGATGTTCAGAAAAGTGCCTGGAAAGAGGGTGACCTATGAAACCTTTTTTGATGTTATTAAAATGTTCCCTCAAACGGTCCAGGAACCTGCGTTTTGTACGCCCAACATATATTTTACTACAGGGGCACTGAATTAGATAAATGACTCCTACGGTGGAACATGTGATGGAGTCTCTAATCTCAAAATGATGTTGTTTATGTGCGTCTTGAAACGTAGTTTGCCTTGTTTTTTGAAAATTGGTCTTAATGCAACATAAACATGTGCCGCAGGGTACAAAACCCTTAGAAGAGGTAGCTAGTGGATACACAAGATCTATCTTTGACAGTGGGAGCAATCAGATTACCCAGAGTTTGGGCCTTTCTGAAAATGAATTTTGGGTGGGGTGCTAAAAACTCCCCGATTTTTCTGTCCCCCCTGTAGGATAAACCAATGTTTGGAAATTATATTTCTAAATTGTTTGTAATTATGATGGAACTGAGTAACAATTGGTAAATCCCAAATTTGTTCCGTGATGGAGGGTAGGCGTGTTGTAGCAGGTTGGACCTTGTGGACCAGGATATCCCTAGGTACCTGTTCAACTTCTTTTTTATTTTTTTGTAACAATGACATAGGGTAGCCTTTTTCCACAAATTGTTGTGTCAAATGCTCAGTTTCCTGGTAATAATCCTGGATTTTCGAGCAATTGCACCTCACTCTTGTAAATTGGCCTTTTGGAATACTAGTTAGCCAAATGGGAAGATGGCAGCTGTTGATGTCAATATAGCTATTTGCATCCACCTCTTTACGGTGGCACTTAGTGCAAATAGCGTCCTCTTCAATAAAAATTTCCAGATCCAAAAGTTGACACTAGTTGTGCTAATGGTGGATGTGAATTCAAGGCCAAACGAATTAGTGTTAAGGTTAGAAATAAACGTATTCAGGTCTTCCTGTGGCCCCTCCCAGATGAATAGGATGTCATCTATGAATCTACGCCACATGACCAGACCAGGATATAGTTGACCAGATTGAAAGATATGTGACTCCTCCCATTTGGCTACGTACAGATTCGCGTAGCTAGGGGCAAAGCGAGTTCCATGGCAGTTCCCCAGGTTTGCAGGTAGAACTGCTCCTCATATGTAAAATAATTATGTTGTAAAATAAAAAGGATACAATCCATAATAAACCGAATTTGTGCCTCTTTATGAATACCCAATTTTTTGAGAAAGTATTCAGATGCTTCACACCCCTTTTGATGGTCAATTACAGTGTAAAGCGATTTGATGTCAAGAGTGCCAAGTATGAAGCCCTTTTTCCAAAAAATTTCCCCAAGGATCTGTAACGTATGACTTGTATCCTTGAGGTACGCTGGAACAAGGGCCAGGCACTTTTGGAGGTAAATGTCCACATATCTAGAGAGGTTTGAAGTGAGGCAGTTAATGCCCGAAATTATTGGCCTCCCTGGTGGGCATTCTTGGTTTTTGTGCAGTTTAGGAATGTGGTAGAACACTGCTACACTTGGAGTTCTATTCATGACAAACTGAAACTCTTTGTTGTTTAATATACCATCACATTTACCCTTTGTGGTTAGGATGTCAAGAAATTTAATATATCTTATGGTTGGATTGGAGCTCAGTTTCTTATATGTCTGCGCGTCTCCAAGCAACCTCATTGACTCCGCATGATACATCGATTTATTAAGTATCACTATACCCCCTCCTTTATCCGCTGGGCGTATAATGATGTTATTATTATTTTGGAGGTTTTGTATGGCCATTCGTTCCTGTATGCTTACATTATGTGGGGTATATTTCCAATTCTTAGGTTTCATCTTCCTGATGTCAGATGTCACCATTGTTTCAAATGTGTGAAAAGCACTGGAATATTCCTGTATTGGGTTGAACATGGATGGGTTCTCTAGATTGATATGGTTAACCCCTTCCTGCCATCGGATGTACTATCCCGTCCATGGTACCTGGGCCCGTATGACCGGGGACGGGATAGTACGTCCCGTGCGATCGGACGCGCTCCCGGGGGGAGCGCAGCCGATCGCGGCCGGGTGTCAGCTGATTATCACAGCTGACACCCAGCACTATGTGTCAGGAGCGGTCACGGACCGCTCCCGGCACATTAACCCCTGGCACACCACGATCAAACATGATCGCGCTGTACCAGGGGGCACAGGGGAGGATCGCGCAGGCAGGGGGCTCCCTGCGCGCTCCCCTGAGACCCTCAGAGCAGCGCGATGTGTCGCGCTGTTCCGAGGGTCCGTCCTCCCTCCAGGTCCCCGGATCCAAGATGGCGCCGGGGTCCTGCAGGGAGGCGGCTTCCTCAGTGCCTGCTGAGAGCAGGCACTGAGAAGCCTGCAGCACTGCCAGAGCGATCGCTGGTGTGACAGAGTGCTGTGCACACTGTCACACCAGCGATCTGCTAAAATACTGTGATGTCCCACCCAGGGACAAAGTAAAAAAGTTAAAAAATGAAAATAAAAAGTGGTAAAAAAAATCATAAAAAAAATATATATATTCCCCAATAAATTCATTTCTTCCTGTAAATAAAAAAAACAAAACAATAAAAGTACACATATTTGGTATCGCCGCGTCCGTAACGACCCCCCTATAAAACTATCCCCCTAGTTAACCCCTTTAGTGAACCCCTTAAAAAAAAAAAAAAAAAAAAAAACTAAGCAAAAAATCAATGCTTTATCATCATACCGCCGAACAAAAAGTGGAATAACGCGCAATCAAAAAGACCGATATAAATAAACATGGTACCGGTGAAAACGTCATCTTATCCCGCAAAAAACGAGCCATCATACAGCATCATCAGCGAAAAAATAAAAAAGTTATAGCTCGCAGAATAAAGCGATGCAAAAATAATAATTTTTTAGATAAAATTGCTTTTATTCTATAAAAGCCCCAAAACATAAAAAAATGATATAAATGAGGTATCACCGTAATCGTACTGACCCGAAGAATAAAACTGCTTTATCAATTTTACCACACGCGAAACGGTATAAACGCCTCCCCCAAAAGAAATTCATGAATTGCTGATTTTTGTTCATTCTAACCTCCCAAAAATCGAAATAAAAAGCGATCATAAAACGTCACATGCTCAAAAATGGTACCAATAAAAACGTCACCTCGTCCCGCAAAAAATAAGACCTCACATGACTCTGTGGGCCAAAATATGCAAAAATTATAGCTCTCAAAATGTGGTGATGCAAAAAACTACTTTTTGCAATAAAAAGCGTCTTTTAGCGTGACAGCTGCCAATCACAAAAACCCTCTATAAATAGTAAATCAAACCCCCTTGATCACACCCTTAGTTAGGGAAAAATAATAAAATTAAAAAAATGTATTTATTTCCATTTTTCCATTAGGGTTAGGGTTGCGGCTAAAGTTAGGGTTAGGGTTGGCGCTAACGTTAGGATTAGGGTTAGGGTTGGGATTAGGGTTAGGGGTGTGTTAGGGTTAGGTTTGTGGTTAGGGTTGGGACTAGGGTTAGGGGTGTGTTGGGGTTAGGGTTGGAGTTAGAATTGGGGGGTTTCTGCTGTTAAGGCACATCAGGGGCTCTCCAAATGTGACATGGCGTCTGATCTCAATTCCAGCCAATTCTGCGTTGAAAAAGTCAAACGGTGCTCCTTCACTTCTGAGCTCTGCCATGCGCCCAAACAGTAGTTTACCCCCACATATGGGGTATCAGCGTACTCTGTACCCCAAGAGTTATTGTGCAATTTGTCCTATTTCTTCTGTTACCTTTGGGAAAATAAAAAACTGGGGGCGAAAATATCATTTTTGTAAAAAAAAAAATGATTTTTTTGTTTTTACGGCTGTATGTTATAAACTTCTGTGAAGCACTTGGGGCTTCATAGCGCTCATCACACATCTAGATAAGTTCCTTGGGGTCTATTTTCCAAAATGGGGTCACTTGTGGGGGGTTTCCACTGTTTAGGCGCATCAGGGGCTCTCCAAATGCGACATGACGCCCCCAGACCATTCCATCAAAGTCTGTAATCCAAAACGTCACTACTTCCCTTCCGAGCCCTGACGTGCGCCCATGCAGTAGTTTTCTCCCACATATTGGGTATCAGCGTACTCAGGACAAATTGGACAACAACTTTTGGGGTCCAATTTCTCCTGTTACCCTTTTGAAAATAAAATATTTGGGGCGAAAAAATCATTTTTGTAAAAAAAAAAAGGATTTTTATTTTTACGGCTGTACGCTATAAACTTCTGTGAAGCACTTCGGGCTTCAAAGTGCTCACCACACATCTAGATAAGTTCCTTGTGGGGTCTATTTTCCAAAATGGGTCACTTGTGGGGGGTTTCCACTGTTTAGGCGCATCAGGGGCTCTCCAAATGCGACATGACGTCCCCAGACCAATCCATCAAAGTCTGCAATCCAAAACGTCACTACTTCCCTTCCGAGCCCCGACGTGCGCCCATACAGTAGTTTACTCCCACATATTGGGTATCAGCGTACTCATGACAAATTGGAAAACAACTTTTTGGGTCCAATTTCTCCTGTTACTCTTGTGAAAATAAAATATTGGGGGCAAAAAAATCATTTTTGTAAAAAAAAAAAAGATTTTTTATTTTACGGCTGTACGTTATAAACTTCTGTGAAGCACTTTCGGGTTCAAAGTGCTCACCACACATCTAGATAAGTTCCTGGTGGGGTCTATTTTCCAAAATGGGGTCACTTGTGGGGGGTTTCCACTGTTTAGGCACATCAGGGGCTCTCCAAATGCAACATGACGCCCCCAGACCAATCCATCAAAGTCTGCAATCCAAAACGTCACTACTTCCCTTCCGAGCCCCGACGTGCGCCCATACGGTAGTTTACTCCCACATATTGGGTATCAGCGTACTCAGGACAAATTGGACAACAACTTTTGGGGTCCAATTTCTCCTGTTACCTTTGTGAAAATAAAATATTGGGGGCAAAAAAATCATTTTTGTAAAAAAAAAAAAGATTTTTTATTTACGGCTGTACGTTATAAACTTCTGTGAAGCACTTGGGGGTTCAAAGTGCTCACCACACATCTAGATAAGTTCCTTGAGGGGTCTAGTTTCCAAAATGGTGTCATTTGTGGAGGGTTTCCACTGTTTAGGCAGATCAGGAGCTCTCCAAACACGACATGGCATCCAGCCAATTCTGCGTTGAAAAAGTCAAACGGCGCTCCTTCCCTTCCAAACTCTGCCATGCACCCAAACAGTGGTTTACCCCCACATATGGGGTATCAGCGTACTCAGGACAAATTGCACAATAACTTTTGGAGTCTTGTTACCCTTGGGAAAATAAAAATTGGGGTGAAAAGATCAATTTTGTGGAAAAAATATGATTTTTTAATTTTACGGCTCTACGTTATAAACTTGTGTGAAGCACTTGGGGGTTCAAATTGCTCACCAAAGATCTAGATAAGTTGGTCTAGTTTCCCAAATGGGGTCACTTGTGGGGGGTTTCCACTGTTTAGGCACATCAGGGACTCTCCAAATGCAACATGGCGTCTAATCTCAATTCCAGCCACTTTTGGTTGGAAAAAGCCAAATGGTGCTCCTTCCCTTCCGAGCTCTGCCGTGCGCCCAAACAGTGATTCCCCCCCACATATGGGGTATCAGCGTACTCAGGACAAATTGGACAACAAATTTTGAGGTCCAATTTCTCCTGTTACCTATGGGAAAATAAAAAATTAGTGACTAAGAGATAATTTTTGTGGGAAAAAAATAGGATTTTTTATTTTCATGCCCGGGCATTATAAACTTGTGTGAAGCACTTGGGGTTCAAAGTGCTCACCAAAGATCTAGATAAGTTCCTTAGGGTGTTGTGAATGGACTTGAGATGAGTTCTGAGCAGAGGCTCCCTCTGGTGGTTACTAGCGGTACTGGACTGTCCAGTGAAGATTGTGAGGATTGGGAATCAGGTGTTACTGACTGGTCTTATATAAGGGAGTCGCCTTCCCATCAGGGTTGCCAGTGATCAATTGTTCTGGTCTCAATCCTTGATTCCTGTTTCCTTTGTAGCCTGCTGTGTCGTGTCTGCATCTCCTGCTTACAAATAAGACATTTTCTTCTTTTTGCTTTTGTGCTTGATTTTTGCATTTTGTCCTGCACTTCTGTGGGGGCCTTCAGGGTCCCCTCCGGGGGCTTTTGCCCTCTCAGTTTAGTTCAGCCACTGATGTTTTGTACATTTGCTTTTTCCAGTTTTTTCAGTGGCTGCTGTTTTGATTTTGTTACACCAGAGAACTAATTTAGGTGGTAGAGGTCGTGTGATCTCAGGTGTTTTTGAAATTAGTAGAGTTGGTGCTTTTCAGGGTTTTTTGGGATTGCAGTAAGTGCCCTTCCTATCCTTTTCTATTTAGATAGTTTGGGCCCCAACGTTTGCTCATACTATTTTCTGTCTGTGTCAGTATTTCTTCTTGTCTAACCGCCATTATATGTTTGGGGGCTTTCTATGTTCTTTGGGGACCTGCTCCGGGGCAGATAGCTTTCCTCTTTCTATCTTTAGGTATAGTTAGTTTCTCAGGCTGTGACGAGGCGTCTAGGACCAACGTAGGAACGCTCCACGGCTGCCTCTAGTTGTGGTGGTTAGTCAGGGTACTGCAATCTCATAGATTCCAACTGCTCTGGTGTATTGCCTTTTTTACCTGCACTCCTCAGCTACCAAATCATAACATTAGGGGGTCTAGCTTCCAAAATGGGGTCACTTGTGGGGGGTTTCCACTGTTTAGGCTCATCTGGGGCACTACAAGCGGAACATGACCCCCATCAATGTTTGCATTCCAAAACGTTACTGCTTCCTTTCCAAGCCCTGCCATGCGCCCAAACAGTTTCCCCCCCCACATACGGGGTATCAGCGTACTCAGGACAAATTGGACAACAACTTTTGGGGTCCAATTTCCTTGGGAAAAATCAAAAATTTGGGACTAAAAAATCATTTTTGTGGAAAATTGTTTTTTTTTTTTTTCACACCCAGGCATTATAAACTTTTGTGAAACACTTTGGGGTTCAAAGTGCTCACAACAGATCTAGATAAGTTCCTTAGGGGGTATAGTTTCCAAAATGGTGTCACTTGTGGGGGTTTCCACTGTTTAGGCGCATCAGGGGCTCTCCAAACACGACATGGCGTCCAATCTCAAATCCAGCCAATTTTAGTTTGAAAAAGTCAAACTGCGCTCCTTCCCTTACGAGCTCTGCCGTGTGCCCAAACAGTGGTTTTCCCCCATATGGGGTATTGGCGTACTCAGGAGAAATTGCACAACAACTTTATCTGTCCATTTTCTCCTTTTACCCTTGTGAAAATAAAAAAAGTTTGTAAAAGATCATTTTTGTGGCTAAAAAGTTAAATATTCATTTTTTCGTTCCACATTGCTTCAGCTCCTGTGAAGCACCTGAAGGGTTAATAAAATTCTTGAATGTGGTTTTGAGTACCTTGAGGGGTGCAGTTTTTAGAATGGTGTCACTTTTGCGTATTTTCTGCTATATAGACCCGTCAAAGTGACTTCAAACGTGAGGTGGTCCCTAAAAAAATGGCTTTGTAAATTTTGTTGTAAAAATGAGAAATCACTGGTCAACTTTTAACCCTTATAATTTCCTAACAAAAAAAAATTTTGGTTCCAAAATTGTGCTGATGTAAAGTAGACATGTGGGAAATGTTATTTCTTAACTATTTTGTGTGACATATTTCTCTGTTTTAAGGGAAAAAAAATTCAAAGTTTGAAAATTGCAAAAGTTTTCAAAATTTTCGCCATATTTGCGTTTTTTTCAAAAATAAACGCAAGTTATATGGAAGAAATTTTACCGACTAACTGAAGTACAATATGTCACGAGAAAACAATCTCAGAATTGCGAAGATCCGTTCAAGCGTTCCAGAGTTATAACCTCATAAAGAGACAGTGGTCAGAATTGTAAAAATTGGCCCGGTCATTAACGTGCAAACCACCCTTGGGGTGAAGGGGTTAAAGTGAGATAGCATAGTATGGGCCTGAAGAGATGCCGTCGCTCCTTTCTTTAAAAAATATTTTTTGATGGCTAGATTACGTAGAAATTTCTTCAGGCTGATATATAGATCGAATGGTTTTGATCTAATTGTAGGGGCAAATTTTAAACCCTTTTGGAGGAGAGAACAGTCAGATGTGGACAAAGTGTAAGAACTTAGGTTAAAAATCTTTTGAACTGAAGAATTGGGTATGGAATTGGAAACTACTTTTGTTTTTGTTTTGGTGAGCTTCCCCCTCTTTTGCCCCTCTTAGTTTGTTTGATCTTATTTGAAAAAAATCCCATTCACTAAAGGGCGGGGAATGGGGCCCCTACTGTTTTTAGAAGTTAAAGGGTGAGGGTTCTTGGTTTTATCCACATTGGTTTTGCTAGTCGTTTTGACTCGATTAATGGGAGCCCATTTTGGTATGGTGTTGGGCTTTGACCGGGAGTGAGATTGAATATTAGTGGATGTCGTAGCGATCTCACAATCTGACCCCCGACTGTTTTGGGGTACTGATGTTTCCACATCCGTTTCCAAGAGTGATAGTGGAATATATCTATTGGACAAAGAGATTTGGGGGGAGGCGGTGTCTCTGCATGTTTCTCCTAATGGTGTTGGGGTTAATCTTGGAGTAGCACCAATGTCAAAAGATAATTCAAAAATGGTAGAATTTATATGATCTAAATGGATTGCAGATGTCTGCCATTAGTTTCCTTATTGTGATGCGTAACCGGGGTATATTGAGTAGAATTAGAGTTGTTGTACACCGAAAATGCTGATGACTGTTCTGGTATATTATAGGATGGTGTGATATTATATTCATCTAAAGTTAATAGGTCATCTGGCCTCTGCTGAAAGGTAGATGTTTCTAATTCCATTCTGCCCGATGCATTAAGGTAAGTATCCCTGGGGATATTATCCCTTTGGAATTTTTTTATTTTTTTGGTTATGATCTCTTGTTCCTTAGTTTTTAATCTGGATAGTATATTCTCTACCAAATCATGAAGATTCTCCAAATGTTCAAACTGTTCAAGTTGGTCAAGCAGTTTCATTACCTGGCCACTAGTGGTTCTAAGATTAATAGTTCTCTTTTCAATAATAAACTGCAGCGTCTTGAAAGAGAAGTTAGCAAACATGGTGTCCCATTCGTGTTGGATACCTTCATTGCCAAAGTCTCCTGCTAAAGTTTTATAAATAACCAGCCCTTTTGGTATGATTTTGGCTTGGATATACTTCTCCAAAGTGGCTACCTCCCACAGGTCTCGCAATTCTGTAAGGAGATGTTTTTCAAGACTTCTCAATAGATCTTTGGCCTGCTGATCTAGTTTGGCCCTGGAGCCATCCAAAGGAAAGCGTTCCTGTACGAAACGCTGTTCCCTGTCGGCTCTAATAGCGCTAATCGCCATGTAGTGCCGCCTACGTGTATATGCACAGCAAAGAATAGAAATGAAAATATGGAAAACACTGGCGCTACCTACAGGAGTGAGGGTCTACTAAGTAGACAGAGAATGTTCAATGTATCTAGAGGCTGCTGGAGTTAAGCCAGCTGCTGTGCTGATGCTGACTGCGAAGTAACCAAAAAATGGTACACATAAATGTAAAATCAACCAACTACCTGCGCCTCTATACCGTGCAAACAAGAGGAAATGCCCCCACAGAGTGGAAATATGCCGAGTGGATGTAGATGTGACAGTGTTAATTGTCAGGCATACGCTTAGAAGTAAATGTAATACACTTACTGGCGTGACAGCAGAAGACTGGATCAAGGAGGAGAAGATCCTGACTCCGTACAGGTGGTGATCGGACCGCGCACACAGAGTGGGCACACCGAGAGTGCCGGGGCAGGGAGCGTCCTCCCTGCAGCTGGAGCAAAATAACTGTGCTAGAGCGCTGAAGTCTGGAAGCAGCGCGGCGTCCTCAGGCCACGAGGCGCCGCTGGTACGAGATGGACAGGACGGGGGCAGGACAAAAAATGGTGACATCACCGTAGTACAAGAGGCAGGAAGGGTCAAAAATCTTTCCAACGCGTTTCGAATGGGACACCATGTTTGCTAACTTCTCTTTCAAGACGCTGCAGTTTATTATTGAAAAGAGAACTATTAATCTTAGAACCACTAGTGGCCAGGTAATGAAACTGCTTGACCAACTTGAACAGTTTGAACATTTGGAGAATCTTCATGATTTGGTAGAGAATATACTATCCAGATTAAAAACTAAGGAACAAGAGATCATAACCAAAAAAATTAAAAAATTCCAAAGGGATAATATCCCCAGGGATACTTACCTTAATGCATCGGACAGAATGGAATTAGAGACATCTACCTTTCAGCAGAGGCCAGATGACCTATTAACTTTAGATGAATATAATATCACACCATCCTATAATATACCAGAACAGTCATCAGCATTTTCGGTGTATAACAACTCTAATTCTACTCAATATACCCCGGTTACGCATCACAATAAGGAAACTAATGGGCAGACATCTGCAATCCATTTAGATCATATAAATTCTACCATTTTGGAATTATCTTTTGACATTGGTGCTACTCCAAGATTAACCCCAACACCATTAGGAGAAACATGCAGAGACAGCGCCCCCCCAAATCTCTTTGTCCAATAGATATATTCCACTATCACTCTTGGAAACGGATGTGGAAACATCAGTACCCCAAAACAGTCGGGGGTCAGATCGTGAGATCGCTACGACATCCACTAATATTCAATCTCACTCCCGGTCAAAGCCCAACACCATACCAAAATGGGCTCCCATTAATCGAGTCAAAACGACTAGCAAAACCAATGTGGATAAAACCAAGAACCCTCACCCTTTAACTTCTAAAAACAGTAGGGGCCCCATTCCCCGCCCTTTAGTGAATCGGGATTTTTTTCAAATAAGATCAAACAAACTAAGAGGGGCAAAAGAGGGGGGGAAGCTCACCAAAACAAAAACAAAAGTAGTTTCCAATTCCATACCCAATTCTTCAGTTCAAAAGATTTTTAACCTAAGTTCTTACACTTTGTCCACATCTGACTGTTCTCTCCTCCAAAAGGGTTTAAAATTTGCCCCTACAATTAGATCAAAACCATTCGATCTATATATCAGCCTGAAGAAATTTCTACGTAATCTAGCCATCAAAAAATATTTTTTAAAGAAAGGAGCGACGGCACTCTTCAGGCCCATACTATGCTATCTCATTTTAACCATACCAATCTAGCGAACCCATCCATGTTCAACCCAATACAGGAATATTCCAGTGCTTTTCACACATTTGAAACAATGGTGACATCTGACATCAGGAAGATGAAACCTAAGAATTGGAAATATACCCCACATAATTTAAGCATACAGTCATGGCCAAAAGTTTTGAGAATGACACAAATATTATATTTTCACATGATCTGCTGCCCTCTGGTTTTTATGTGTGTTTAACAGATGTTTTTATCACAGACAGAAATATAATGATTGCAAACATATGAGTAACAAAAGCTTATATTGACAGTTAGAATGAGTTAATGCAGCAAGTCAATATTTGCAGTGTTGACCCTTCTTCTTCAGGACCTCTGCAATTCTCCCTGGCATGCTCTCAATCAACTTCTGGACCAAATCCTGACTGATAGCAGTCCATTCTTGCACAATCAATGCTTTCATTTTGTCAGAATTTTTAGGTTTTTGTTTGTCCACCCGTCTCTTGATGATTGACCACAAGTTCTCAATGGGATTAAGATCTGGGGAGTTTCCAGGCCATGGACCCAAAATCTCTATGTTTTGTTCCCTGAGCCATTTAGTTATCACCTTTGCTTTATGGCAAGGTGGTCCATCATGCTGGAAAAGGCATTGTTGATCGCCAAACTGCTCTTGGAGGGTTGGGAGAAGTTGCTCTTGGAGGACATTCTGGTACCATTCTTTATTCATGGCTGTGTTTTTAGGCAAGACTGTGAGAGAGCCGATTCCCTTGGCTGAG
>JARQOD010010624.1:0-26595 GCA_033576555.1 Oophaga sylvatica | reverse complement strand
CTTTCTTCTCACAAAGAAGATGGTGCACCTGCGGGAGATGAAGGGCGTATGAAGCCCTTGGCAAATTTTCGTCTACATAATCCCTTCAAAGCTTTTAGCTCGGGCCCCGCTGGGGGGTAGATCTTCCCAAAAAGGTATCTCGGCTCCAGGCAATAATTCAATTGGACAATCATATGGGGGTGAGGAGTAACTGATCAGCGTTCTTCTTGTCACATAAATCCACAAGTCCTGGTTATACAGCGGGTATTCAGGACGGGAACAGGGTTCCTTTAGGAAAAAGGCAAGCTGAAACCCCTTTGACTCATCTGTTTTCTCCGGAAGTGAATTCCCTTTGGGTCTCCCAGTTAATCGTAGGATTCTGCGCCTGCAGCCATGGTAGCCCTAGAATAATGGGAAAGTGGGGAGAAGAGAAAAGCATAAAAGACATTTTCTCCTGATGATCTTTACCCATAAGGACCCTAAAAGGGCTCTTTTTCTTGATCCACGGGTCCAAAGTCAGTAAGAGCCATCCACAGTCTCCATCTGTACTGGAGTAGCCTCTTCACTGAACGTACCCCCTGTTTCAGAGCAAAGGAGATATCCATAAAATTTCCACTTGCCCTGAGTCGATCTTAGCAGAGCTAGACACCCAGACTGAGTCAACCCAGAGTTGATGGAAAGGAAGCAATGAGAATTGTTTCTTTTACAACCAACTAGGACACCGCGAGGAATTTGAAAAATTGCAGCGTTTATACCGTCATCGTCCCCAGAACTAACAGAGTTTAAGTCCGAGAAATCAAGATCTCTTGCAGCAGATCTCTCTGGAGCCTGAGGCTCGGACATGACAGAGCTCCTCTCGCAACACTCACAGTGAATGACTGCTGCAGTAGTCTTACGAGAACGGCTGGGGCAGTTTATAATGAAGTGCCCTGACTTACCACAGTAGAAACATAGATTTTCCTTTATACGATGTTCTTTGCGTGCATCACTAACCCGTCTTTGTAAAGAGTCACCTGCATGGGTTCAGGTTCTGGTTCCCTTGTGATCCTACTCAAAGGTTCCTTAGCTGAGGAGGGAGGTAGTAAAAGGTTAGTGCGATTATTTTCGAACCATCTCTCTTGTCTGAGTTCAGTCAGACGAGCATCAATACGGATACAATAGTTAATAAAGTCACCTAACGCAGTGGGAGAGTCGGCACGAGCAAGTTCATCCTTAATCAGTGGAGACAACCCTTTCCGAAAAATAGATTTTTTAGCGGAAGTGTCCCAAGTGGTATCAAGAGCCCATCTCCTGAAATCCAGGGCTTATTCGGCTACTGAACGCTTACCGAGTGCTTACCTTGGCGCAAAGTTAACATGGCTGCTTCAGCTGTTGCACCTCGATTGGGGTCATCAAACACCTGCCCCATGGCTGAAATAAAAGCATCAAGGTGATTCAAACAATCATCCTCAGTCTCAATCAGAGGGTTTGCCCACATCAAAGCCTTATTGGTAAGCAACATGATTATAGTAAGCACTTTGGATCGTTCAGTGGGAAATTGTGAAGCATGTGCAGAGAAAAATAAATTGCATTGATTAATAAATCCCCTGAATTTCTCACGTTCACCGCCAAAACGAAAAGGAGGTAATTTGGGGATCCCAGAACTCGGGGTTATGGCAGGAGCCTGGGCTCGTTCCTCTAGAGCCTCAATCCTGGCTCGCAATTCCTGGGTAGTCTGTCCAAACACTTGCAAATTATGATTAGTGAGGTCCTGTAGGCTTGCAAAACGGGTTTTTAACCCCTTCCCGACCCATGACGCCACGTAGGCGTCATGAAAACCTGTGCCAATCCGACCCATGACGCCTATGTGGCGTCATGAAAGGATCTCGTCCCTGCGGGCCGGGAGACCGGGGTCACTGAAAGGTCACCCGACCCGCCGGCACAGGACCCTTTGTACTTCACCACAGGGGGTTGGCTTAACCCCCCCGTGGCCACGATCGCTCTGATTGGCTGTAAAAAGTGAAACAGCCAATCAGAGCAATGTGTAATATTTCACCAATTTAATTGGTGAAATATTACAATCCAGCCATGGCCGATGCTGCAATAGCATCTGCCATGGCTGGAGACCGAGCCCTGACCCCCCCACACCGAGTCACGGCGGTGATCGGCCGCCGCCACCGAAAGATGGCAGCGATCGGTCACCGCCGTCACTTACAGCTCCCCTCCTCTTTTGGTCCACTGCCCCCACTTCCTATCCCCCCCCCAGCCTTCCGACCCCCCTACTCACCTCTCCCGATCCACCGATGTCCCACGATCGGGCCCGGCGTCCGCCCGGGCCTCTTCATGGGCGCCGCCATATTGGAAAATGGCGGGCGCATGCGCAGTGCGCCCGCCGGCCGGCGCATGCGCAGTGCGCCCCCAGTGTTCAAAAATTTATTTTGATCACTGTGATAAACTGTCACAGTGATCAAAATAAAAAAAAGTAAATGAACCCCCCCTTTATCATAGGTAGGGACAAATAAAAAAATAAAGAATTTTTTTTTTTTTTCCTAGCGGATTTTGCTGCTGATCCGCAGCTGATTTTGCTGCGGATCCGTGGCGGATATCGCTGCTGATCCGCGGCGGATTTCGCTGCTGATCCGCGGCGGATTTCGCTGCTGATCCGTGGCGGATTTCGCTGCTGATCCGCGGCGGATTTCGCTGCTGATCAGCGGCGGACTTCGCTGCTGATCCGCGGCGGACATCGCTGCTGATCCGCGGCGGATTTCGCTACGGATCCGCTGCGGATTTCGCTGCTGATCGGCGGCGGATTTCGCTGCTGATCGGCGGCGGATTTCGCTGCTGATCGGCGGCGGATTTCGCTGCTGATCCGCGGCGGATTTCGCTGCGGATCGGCAGCGGATTTCGCTGCGGATCGGCAGCGGATTTCGCTGCTGATCCGCTGCGGATTTCGCTGCTGATCGGCGGCGGATTTCGCTGCTGATCCGCGGCGGATTTCGCTGCTGATCGGCGGCGGATTTCGCTGCTGATAGGCAGCGGATTTCGCTGCTGATCGGCGGCGGATTTCGCTGCTGATCGGCGGCGGATTTCGCTGCGTATCCGCGACTGATTTCGCTGCGTATCCGCGACTGATTTCGCTGCGGATCCGCGACTGATTTCGCTGCGGATCCGCGACTGATTTCGCTGCGGATCCGCGACTGATTTCGCTGCGGATCCGCGACTGATTTCGCTGCGGATCCGCGACTGATTTCATTGCTGATCCGCAGCGGATTCGCTGCTGATCGGCGGCGGATTTCGCTGCTGATCCGCGGCGGATTTCGCTGCGCATCCGCGACTGATTTCGCTGCGGATCCGCGATTGATTTAGCTGCGGATCCGCGACTGATTTCGCTGCGGATCCGCGACTGATTTCGCTGCGGATTCGCGGCGGATTTCGCTGCTGATCCGCGGCGGATTTCGCTGCTGATCCGCAGCGAATTTCGCTGCTGATCCGCGGCGGATTTCGCTGCGGATCCGCGGCTGATTTCGCTGCTGATCCGCGGCGGATTTCGCTGCTGATCCGCGGCGGATTTCGCTGCTGATCCGCGGCGGATTTCGCTGCTGATCCGCGACTGATTTTGCTGCTGATCCGCAGGTGATTATCTGCTGATTCATCTGCGCTAGCGGGTATAGCATAACGCGATCGCGTTATGCTATACCGTTACCAGCCGGTCAACGCTACGTGTTGAACGGGCTGGTAAAACGCAATATGAACCCAGCCTTAGGGTTAGAACTAGGGTTAGGGTTAGCATTAGGGCTAAGGTTAGAATTACGGTTAGGGTTGGAATTTGGGTTAGGGTTGGAATTAGGGTTAGGCTTGTAGTTAGGTTTATGGTTAGAGTTGGGATTAGGGGTGTGTTGGGGTTAGGGTTATGATTAGGGTTTGTATTAGGGTTAGGTGTGTGTAGGCGTTAGGGTGTGTTGGGGTTAGGGTTGGAGTTAGAATTGAGGGGTTTCCACTATTTAGGCACATCAGGGGTCTCCATACGCGACAAATTTTGCGTTCAAAAAGTCAAACAGTGCTCCCTTTATTCCAAGCCCCGACGTATGCCCAAACAGTGGTTTATCCCCACATATGAGGTATCAGCGTACTCGGGAAAAATTGCACAACAACTTTGGGGGTTCTAATTTCTCCTGTTAACATTGGGGAAAAAAATTGGGGACTAAAAATTATTTTTGTGGAAAAAAAATAATTTTTATATTTTCACGGCTCTGCGTTATAAACTTCTGTGAAGGACTTGGAGATTCAAAGTGCTCACCACACATCTAGAGGAGTTCCTTGGGGGATCTAGTTTCCAAAATGGGGTCACTTGTGGGGAGTTTCTACTGTTTAGGCACATCAGTGACTCTGCAAACGTAACATGACGCCCGAAGACCATTCCATCAAGTGGGCATTTCAAAAGGTCACTACTTCCCATCCGAGCCCCGACGTGTGCCCATACAGTAGTTTTCTCCCACATATGGGATATCAGCATACTCAGGACAAATTGGACAACAACTTTTGGGGTCTAATTTCTCATGTTACCCTTGCGAAAATAAAAAAATTGGGGACTAAAAGATCCTGATTGTGGAAAAAATATGATTTTTTTATTTTCATGCCCGGGCGTTATAAACTTCTGTGTAGCCCTTGGGGGTTCAAAGTGCTCACCACACATCTAGATAAGTTCTTTGCGGTGTCTAGTTTCCAAAATGGGGTCACTTGTGGGGAGTTTCTACTGTTTAGGCGCATCAGGGGCTCTGCAAACGTAACAAGATGCCCGCAGACCATTCCATCAAGTTGGCATTTCAAAGCGTCACTACATCCCTTCCGAGCCCTGACGTGTGCCCAAACAGTGGTTCCCCCCCACATATGGGGTACTAGCGTACTCAGGACAAACTGGACAACAACTTTCGGGGTCCAATTTCTCCTGTAACCATTGTGAAAATAAAAAATAGTGGGCTAAAAAATCATTTTTTGAGAAAAAAAAATGATATTTTATTTCACGGCTCTGCGTTATAAACTTCTGTAAAGCACCTGGGGGGTTCAAAGTGCTCACTATGCATCTAGATAAGTTCCTTAGGGCGTCTAGTTTCCAAAATGGGGTCACTTGTGGGGGAGCTCCAATGTTTAGGCACACAGGAACTCTCCAAATGCGACATGGCAACCGCTAAATATTCCAGCATATTTTCTATTCAAAAAGTCAAATGGCGCTCCTTCCCTTCTGAGCCCTGCCGTGCGCCAAACAGTGGTTTATGATCACAAATGAGGTATCTGTGTACTCAGGAGAAATTGCCCAACAAATTTTAGAATCCAATTTATACTGTTGCCCATGAAAAATGAAAAAACTGAGGCTAAAAGAAAATTTTTGTGAAAAAAAAGTACTTTCTTTTTTTACGGATCAATTTGTGAAGCACCTGGGGTTCAAAGTGCTCACTATGCATCTAGATAAGTTCCTTAGGGGGTCTAGTTTCCAAAATGGGGTCACTTGTGGGGGAGCTCCAATGTTTAGGCACACAGGGACTCTCCAAATGCGACATGGCAACCGCTAAATATTCCAGCATATTTTCCATTCAAAAAGTCAAATGGCGCTCCTTCCCTTCTGAGCCCTGCCGTGCGCCCAAACAGTGGTTTATGACCACATATGAGGTATCTGTGTACTCAGGAGAAATTGCCCAACAAATTTTAGGATCCAATTTATACTGTTGCCCATGTGAAAATGAAAAAAACTGAGGCTAAAAGAAAATTTTTGTGAAAAAAAAGTACTTTCTTTTTTTTACGGATCAATTTGTGAAGCACCTGGGGGTTCAAAGTGCTCACTATGCATCTAGATAAGTTCCTTAGGGGGTCTAGTTTCCAAAATGGGGTCACTTGTGGGGGAGCTCCAATGTTTAGGCACACAGGGACTCTCCAAATGCGACATGGCAACCGCTAAATATTCCAGCATATTTTCCATTCAAAAAGTCAAATGGCGCTGCTTCCCTTCTGAGCCCTGCCATGCGCCCAAACAGTGGTTTATGACCACATATGAGGTATCTGTGTACTCAGGAGAAATTGCCCAACAAATTTTAGGATCCAATTTATACTGTTGCCCATGTGAAAATGAAAAAACTGAGGCTAAAAGAAAATTTTTGTGAAAAAAAAAGTACTTTCTTTTTTTTACAGATCAATTTGTGAAGCACCTGGGGGTTCAAAATGATCACTATGCATCTAGATAAGTTCCTTAGGGGGTCTAGTTTCCAAAATGGGGTCACTTGTGGGGGAGCTCCAATGTTTAGGCACACAGGGACTCTCCAAATGCGACATGGCAACCGCTAAATATTCCAGCATATTTTCCATTCAAAAAGTCAAATGGCGCTGCTTCCCTTCTGAGCCCTGCCATGCGCCCAAACAGTGGTTTATGACCACATATGAGGTATCTGTGTACTCAGGAGAAATTGCCCAACAAATTTTAGGATCCAATTTATACTGTTGCCCATGTGAAAATGAAAAAACTGAGGCTAAAAGAAAATTTTTGTGAAAAAAAAGTACTTTCTTTTTTTTACAGATCAATTTGTGAAGCACCTGGGGGTTCAAAATGATCACTATGCATCTAGATAAGTTCCTTAGGGGGTCTAGTTTCCAAAATGGGGTCACTTGTGGGGGAGCTCCAATGTTTAGGCACACAGGGACTCTCCAAATGTGACATGGCAACCGCTAAATATTCCAGCATATTTTCCATTCAAAAAGTCAAATGGCGCTCCTTCCCTTCTGAGCCCTGCCGTGCGCCCATACAGTGGTTTATGACCACATATGAGGTATCTGTGTACTCAGGAGAAATTGCCCAACAAATTTTAGGATCCATTTTATCCTGATGCCCATGTAAAAATGAAAAAATTGATGCTAAAAGAAAATTTTTGTTGGAAAAATTAAAATGTCCATTTTTTCCTTACACGTTGCTTTAGTTCCTGTGAAGCACCTGAAGGGTTAATAATCTTCTTGAATGTAGTTTTGAGTAGCTTGAGGGGTGCAGTTTTTATAAAGGTGTCACTTTTGGGTATTTTCTGCCATATAGACCCCTCAAAGTGACTTCAAATGTGAGGTGGTCCCTAAAAAAAAATGGTTTTGTAAATTTTGCTGTAAAAATGAGAAATCGCTGGTCAACTTTAACCCTTATAACTTCCTAACAAAAAAAAAATGTTGTTCCCAAAATTGTGCTGATGTAAAGTAGACATGTGGGAAATGTTATTTATTAACTATTTTGTGTCACATAACTCTCTAGTTTAACAGAATAAAAATTAAAAATTTGAAAATTACAAAATTTTCAAAATTTTCGCCAAATTTCCATTTTTTTCACAAATAAACGCAAAAATTATCGACTTAAATTTACCACTAACATGAAGCCCAATATGTCACGAAAAAACAATCTCAGAATCGCTAGGATCCGTTGAAGCGTTCCTGAGTTATTACCTCATAAAGGGACACTGGTCAGAATTGCAAAAAATGGCAAGGTCTTTAAGGTCAAAATAGGCTGGGTCTTGAAGGGGTTAAAGTCTGTACATCTGAAAGGATTGTATCAGTCACTCCGCAAAGTTCCTTTATGCGGGCCTCCATCTTCCAGATCTTTTAAGGCAGAAGTGCTGGAAGGAGAAGAGGAAAGGAAAAAAAAAAAAAAAAACAATAGTGTTTACCTGTGGTAACACTCCAGAGTAAAATTTTAAGGGAATGCGCTCACCTGGAATGGTTGTGAGAAGTCACAACCACTGTCATCACATAAGGTATTAAACGGACATCTGATATCCACAGTCACAGCAGACACGGCTTTCCCAGACCCAGCAGACACTAAACATTGGCTCCTGAATCTTGTCATGTATAGTGTACAGTTCCTATAGCGTCTTGTGCTTGGGTGCGAGGAAAACACAGGAGACATAGGTTGAAATGAAATGACTTGTATTACTTCATACAAGCATGCTGAAAAGTTCACACAGTTTGCAGGAACAGCGACAGGAGACACAGCAGGCCAGAGTAACTTCAAGCACTACAATAAATCTCCAAAGCAGGTTCAGGATCTCTTCTCTGTACCGTAATTCCTCTGCAAACATGGATTCACCAAACAGCAGGTTTCCAGAGTCCAAAAGTGTTCCAAGGTTCCTCAGTAGGGAATAGCTGCAGTACAAGTCCAAGGTTAGCAGGAGTCAGGTCACAGACTGACTGAGGCTTGATTCAGGAGCACTGATTGTTCAGCTGAGGCTGCTTAAGAAGCAAGAGGGAAGAATCAGGGTGGGAACATGAAAACTGGAAACTCCATATTAACTGAGGGCAAGAGCTGCAGAAAGACAGAAAGCAAAATGGCCGACGGAAAACTGAGTTTCAAGGAACATGTCAACAGAGACAAAGAACCTTACAACAGCGTTTTTTTTTTTCCATAGATTCTAATGGTACTGTACAACCAGGGCCGGATTACTAATAAGGCCAATTAGGCCATGGCCTATGGGCCCCTGAGCCTCTGGGGGCCCATAGGCCCCCACTGTCTGCCGGCGTTCGTGGGGCACACATACAGGGGCGTATCAGCCGCCCCCGGCCTGAGAGTCGGCGGTTCCCTGTGCCGGCTGTCATGCTGACAGCCGGCGCAGAGAAGCTGCAGCGTGCCGGCTCCCAGCAGGGACCAATTGTACTGGCGTCTATATACAGACGCCAGTACAATTGAAGCTCTGACCTCCGGGTCAGAGCGACGTCTGCAGCGTGATCAGGTCATGTGATCACGCTGCTGACGTCACTCACTGGCGCTCAGAAGGGGAACAGTGGTGGTAAGTGTGCTCCTCTATGGAGCTGAAGAACCACCGAAGATTAACGGGGACATACTGTGTGTGTGTATGGGGGGGGGATTTAGAGTGGGGATGGGGAGATACATTATGTGTGGGGGGATTTAGAATGGGGATGGGGGGATACATTATGTGTGGGGGGATTTAGAATGGGGATGGGGGATACATTATGTGTGGGGGGATTTGGAGTGGCGATGGGGGGATACATTATGTGTGGGGGGATTTGGAGTGGGGATGTGGGGTCATACATTATGTGTGGGGGGATTTGGAGTGGGGATGGGGGGTTCTTTTATGTGTGGGGGTATTTGGAGTGGGATGGGGGGATACATTATGTGTGGGGGATTTGGAGTGGCGATGGGGGGTTATTGTATGTGTGGGGGGATTTGGAGTGGCGATGGGGGGTTATTGTATGTGTGGGGGATTTGGAGTGGCGATGGGGGGTTATTGTATGTGTGGGGGGATTTGGAGTGGCGATGGGGGGGTTATTGTATGTGTGGGGGATTTGGAGTGGCGATGGGGGGGTTATTGTATGTGTGGGGGGATTTGGAGTTGCGATGGGGGGGTTATTGTATGTGTGGGGGTATTTGGAGTGGCGATGGGGCGGTTATTGTATGTGTGGGGGGATTTGGAGTGGGGATATGGAGATTTAATGTGTGTGGGGGGATTTGGAGTGGGGATGGTGGGATTTAATGGGTGTGGGGGATTTGAGGGTACTGAAGAGTATGCATGAGGAAACAGTATGGGAATGGGTGCAGACAGTATGGGGAGCGAACGGGTGAATGTATGTGGACACAGTATGGGGAGTGAGGGTGAACAGGGGGGATGTGAGAGGAGACAGTGTGAGGAGGGAGAGGAATAGTGTGAGGTGACAGTATATTGCAGATATTTTTATTTAGGGGCATTATAATGACTCTTCTGTCTTTAAGGGCATCGCGTGGAGAGTTGGTGCAGAAGAGCTGGAGAAGATGGATGTCTGCAGAGATGGCTGTGGATGAGAAAACTCATCATGGGGTGTGGACAAGATGAAGAAAAGGAGAACGACTCCAGAGACAGCGTCATCTATAAGGTATCTGGATGTAAATATTATTTGTGAAATTGACTAATTCTCATGTCTTTATTTGTTAGGAGCATTAAAGGGTTCTCCAGGTCTGTGTCACATAGAATGACTGCAGACTCAGCACAAACCTGGACAGCCCCTTTAATGCTCCTAACAAATAAAGACATGAGAATTAGTCAATTTCTGAATTCTCACAGTGCTCACTGCACGCTGTTAGGATTCTCTCGTGTCGGTGATTTACATACATGCGGTCACATGCTGACTAGACATGTGTGGCCTCAATGAAAATGAACAGAGCGAGGCCGGGCACGTCTAGTGGGAATGTGACCAGAAGTATATAAATCACATGCTTGTGCTGACATGACCGTGTACTCTTGCCACCGGTAAGGGAGAATCCTAAAAGTGTGCAGAGCATTCGTTGTGAGAATTCAGAAGCTGCACTGTCAGGATTCAGCTCTGCAGGTTCCAGTAGTCATCACATGGACACTTCACTCATATGCAATTTTCATACTTATGGTCCTGTGACAACGAGCTTCTCTTCCTGCTTCTCTCAGATTTTCACTGAATATTAAGAGCATTAGGGAGAGTAGCTCGTCAGTACATGACTAAGTGTGCAAATCGCATGTGTGCGGGGGGGGGGGCGCCGAAACAAATTCTTGCCCCGGGTGCCAGAAAGCCTAGATACGCCTCTGCACATACACATTACTACTTCTTCTGACACATTTTTGACACACTAGCAGTGGCCGGCTGGCCGCGGAGCGGTACTTCACATCATCACGTGATGTACCGTCCGGGCGAGAGCAGCGGCGTGCGGCGAGAACAGCAGCCAGCAGGAGTATTCTCCTGCTGTGTTTCGCCGCTCGCGATTGGCTGACAGGCGAGCGACAAGATGCATATGGTGCTTAGTGGGTGGGGTCCTGACACATTGTGGGTGG
Organism: Oophaga sylvatica; assembly: GCA_033576555.1. Lineage (NCBI taxonomy): Eukaryota > Metazoa > Chordata > Amphibia > Anura > Dendrobatidae > Oophaga > Oophaga sylvatica. Next base: position 15,829 of record JARQOD010010624.1, on the reverse strand, counting down.
GGCTGAGGTGTAGTGGGCGGGACTGTGGCGCATGGATAAGGGGGGCCCCCAAAATTTTACCGGCCTAGGGGCCTCCATTACCTTAATCCGGCACTGCGTACAACGCAGCAGAAACTGCTGCGGATCCACAGGGCCAAATCCGCTGCGGAACTGCAGCAGAATCCGCAACGTGTGCACAGACCCTTACAGTAGCTTACATCCTACTAGGCCCCATCACCGGCAGAGCCAAAATGGCAGAACTCAGCAGTGATGTATGACGTGATCACTAAGGTCAGTGATTGACTGCTGCAATCATGTAACATGGGTGACTTGTCATTGCTAGAGGAGGTAAACAGAATAGTGGGAACCTCCAGAGAGGGCGATTAAAGGGGTGGGTAATGTTACTTATTTACTTTATACCATATCTTCCTTGTGAGCAATTTTCTTAAAATAGTGGGAAACCCCTTTAAGTCTTGAATATAATCAAAACTAAAAATGAGTAGGTAAAAAAAAAACTTTCAATTTTGAAATTAATTATCCAAAATGTTTAATTTGCTACTACTCCAACATCTTATGCGAATACAGAAAATATAATATAAATATAAAATATCTTTATTTGAAGTAGTATTTACTATTAAAATTGTGTACAGTCCAGTAATAGGAATATTCTTTCTGTTTATACATTTCTTACATTTTTACAGATTTGCGCATTAAAGTATCTGAACTTTAGATTTTTAAAGGCTTGTAAACCTTTAGAAGAAACTCAATAAAACTGGTTTACAAGTCTTCATGCTTCAACTGTAAAAGGTTCTGATCTCAGACAATTGTTCTGCATTATGGAGCCGATTATTAAAAGCATTACATATGTAGTGCCCATAGTTCTGACTACACTAATCAACACTGAAATTGCTTCATCAAGACCGAACAGTCATGGAGTTATGGAAATTGCAGGATGGATAGACGTGTTAATGATATGGAAATAGTAAAAAAATGAAACAAATTTTTCAAAGCATCTCGATTTATTTAGTATTGAGTATGAGTGCCACGTGCAGAAATACAGACTTAAACGTCTTAGCTGCTATCAATGAGGCTATTAATGGTTGTATGAGGAATGTTCTGCTGCGATGAATGCAATTGGGCATGAAAATAGTCAAGATCTGGAAGCTCCTTTGCAATTGTTGACCGATGATGTCCCAGATGTGCTCAATGGAAGACAAATCCGGAAACTCTACTGGCTATGGTAAGCATGTTTGTGCTATGCAGACTGCTCATAGTAGCAACAGCAACAAGCAGCCTGGCGATATCATGTTGAAAAATCGCTCCTGGGTCACTTAGGTGAAATTGATGGTCCACTGGTTCCATGACCAAATTAATGCAATGCGAGCTGTTAGTGTACCTGGAATGTAAACTAAAGGTGTCCGGCTACCACATATTATGTTACTTCACACTATAATCCCAAAATTAGGGCTGAAGTTCTTTTGTGAAGGAAGCTTCATGGCGTTGGCTATGTGGTCTCCAGACCAATCTTCACTGCATCGAAGACGAAAGCGGGACTCATAGATAGGATAGACCTCTATTCCAGTCTCCATTGCTGTCATGCTCTGCACCATGACAGCCTTTGAGAGTGGTGACATGAGGTCAATGGAGCACCTGTAGCTAGACATTTGGTTGTGGCCCAATGTCATGCCTTCTGATGGTTTGTGTAGCCATTGTTTGTTGCCTTACGCTTGGTATGTGACAATCAAATTTACTTGCAGTACAGAATGGATCAACCGTGGAACAAGTGGTTCTGCCATTTCTCCAAAGCATCTCAGGGACCGATTTTCAACATGCTGCCACCAGGCTGTATAATGGTCATGCATTGCCTAAATGTGCTACCATGGCCTATTGCAGTGGGAGCTACCAGCTTGATGATTTGTATGCTCAACAGCATTCAGCGATGCAGAACATTCCTTAGACAACCATTTATGCCTCAGCATGCCACATTATGGAAGTGCGTGTATTTCTGGGATTGTTGCTCATACTGAATAAATCAAGAGGTTTTGAAAAATTTCTTTCCATTTTTCAGTATTTGCATAACTTTTCCTTCTTGGTGTTGCAATTACAAGGTTGAGGAGTTTATGTTACACATACATAAGCAGTCATTACATTTTCAACTACGGTATATTGCGTCCAAGGAAAAACCATTGAATGAAGGAGAAAAGAACTACCGTAGTAACGCACACTTCACAAATAATTTGGAGTGAAAAAATGTCAATTTTAATGGTTTGTACAAAAAGTGTAATAAAACATAAGTAAAATCAAGGTGACTCTAGTCCCAAAAATCCGCCTGTAACCATAACTGAGGTACACCCAACCAATACCATGAGGTCTGGTTTGGGGTAAATATGATCGCTTAATGGCTGCCTTTATTGTGGGTATTATTTAGCTCTTTGCAGAGCATTCTATATATTTTTTTGTTGTGCACCTTTTATCATCTTTAGTGCACAGCAGGCTCTTTTAACCTGTTGGTGGGGTATTACTTTACCTCTGATATAATATTCCCCATATTGGTTGGGTGTTCCTTATATATTCTCCATTTTTTGTATCCATACAGGTTCTCTTAGTTGTAGGTAGATTACTATACCCTTGGGCATTTAATTTTGATTTATGTTATTATGCATTTATCTTGTGTCATGTTTCATTGTTATAATTTTTCCTTTGCCATTTTCATGTTGTTGTAACTTTTTGAGATATTATATACCACAGTACCTCAGTTATGGTTAAGGCGGATTTTTGGGACTAGAGTCACCTTGATTTTACTTATGTTTTATTACACTTTTTGTACAAACCATTAAAATTGACATTTTTTCACTCCAAATTATTTGTGTAGTGTGCGTTACTACGGTAGTTCTTTTCTCCTTCATTCAGTTGTTGTTTTCTCTACCGATCCGCACCTCCCTATGCATTTACTTTTGATTATTTGATGCGCCCCATCTCTTCTAAATCATTACAAGGAAAAACCATGACATGATGTAATTCACTGAATAGAGAAGACTGTTTTAATAAACCTCATAAACCTAGAGTATGAATCCAAAGTAGAAGTACCACACCTAAAAAGGAATATAACGGCCCCCATTCATTAAGATTGTCATTTCGTACGCCAGTCTTAATGATTGACGTGCAGGAATAAGACGTCCCTATTTCATTAAGAGGCACATGCCACTTAATGAATTAAGAGCATCTTATCAGTGGCATGTGCCTCACCAGAAATGTTAGGTCAGTAACATTTTTAAAGTAAGGAACACCACACCACTTTAATGAATTTGTCAGATAGGCGTTTCCACGCCTTGCCTCCACACCATAGCTGCCCATTTTGGCAGAGCTGACCAAAATGTGTAAAAACACCAAAAGTCGCTAAATTTTTATGCAACTTTATGACGCAAAATGTTGCCAAATTGGAAAGAGTTTTGTAAACAAAGTGATGAATCGGGGCCTAAATATTTTACACTTCTAGATACCTGTTCTTAGTATATTCACTGCAAGGTTGGTTATGGTAGTATAATCTTTGGCAGAGTAGAAATAGAAAAATTAAGGTTTTTTTGTCTGTTTTTTCACAGCTTTGTTAGTCTTTATTAGACAGATTTTTTACCATGGATCATTAAAAAAAAAGGTTCATTATTAAGGTCTCTCACATTCAGCACGGTGGACATAGATAACAGCCCTGAAGCCTACCATTCTGCATCTGAGGTCTCATCTCATGACCTACCTCAGCCACTTGTTCTAGTTCTTAAGTACCTCTATGCTATCTGTTTTTCCTGTGTGGAGAACTTTGCCCATACTTCTTGGCATGGTAACAAGATCGGCAATTCAGTCTACCTACATATCTGACAATATCCAAGTTTACAATGTTTCTTAGTTTCCATTATTTATCTACACATTTGAATGCTCAAACCCTGGCACAACTTCATTGCAACTTCAGCTAAATTTTTTTAACGTTCTATTGCTTATTCTCATCAATGTATCAAACTATGCTTTCAAAAGACACCACTAACAGTGTAGCTTTGATATATTAAGGTCATTGTCTTCAGTTTCTGCCAAATCTTACTGGGTGGACAAGGTGGCACTCCGACCACTTATGGACTGGCTTAGAAATCAAGGTATCCGATACAGATTGGGGTTAGCACTTCTCTTTAAATGTCTGTAGAAGTAATTCTCCTAGGCTGGAGTCACACTACCATATAGCACGGCAGACTGCTGTACGATAAAACATTGCTTAGCACTCGGCCCATTGTTAATCTATGGGGCAGCTCAGATCTGCGATTATTTTCTCATGCCGATTCGGCACGAGAGAACAATGGCAGAATGCTGCAACTGGCAGCGAGACTCTGCTCATTCGCACCCATACAAGTATATGGTTGTGTGTGCATCATTGGACTGTGCTCTGATGTCACCCAGGTGCATTCCGATATACACCGAGACAGGCAATGGGAGGAGAAGGAGAAATTACTTTCTCCGTCTCCTCGGCAGCTGTGCTGCGATCCTCTCATGCGAGAGCATTGCAGCACAGTAGTATGACACTCGGCTCCCACTCACAGCAGAACTGGAGCCGAGGGTCATTAGCATATCGCATCAGATGCCATACGCTGGTGTGATTCCAGCCTTAAAGGGATTCTCCAGGAACAGAAAAAACTAAATAACTACTAAATGTCAGAATAAATACATTCCTAGATACGTTTAATTAGTTTAAGGAGATAATCGGTGGAGAATTGTCCTAGAACCTGTCCTAGAATATTAGGACAGTAGCCTGTGCAGGAGGAGCTGCGCTCTCCTTTATATGTAGGAAGATGTGCTCCACTAATACTACTGAGATACCAGAACTGCTGAGGTAAGAAGAGGCCGCTCACACTGCTGTGTGCCCTGTCTCTCTAAATAACAATATAAGTATCACCAGGTCCCAGCGGTGGAGCTCCTCCTGCACCTACTCACAGGCCCCTGTCCTAGCATTCTAGGATGTTCTGTCAGTGTAACAAGATGGCGGCCATTTCAATTCTATAGTAATTACCTCAAGGCAAAACAATTGTGATTTGCTAATTAAATGTATTTAGGAATTTTTTTTATAATGACTTTTCTTAGATTTTTTTCCCTGTTTCCGAAAAACCCCTTCAAGCCCTGACAAACTTTTTGTACTGTTATTATGCTGTCCAGTCTTTGTTCACCATCTGTTTCCTTTTTAAGTTTTCTCCTTCCTATGAGAAGTACGTTAGACTCAGCATTACCTTTGAGAGTACCGTACGTTGTACACATTGCACTCTGCTGTATTGTTGTTACATAAAGCATTTATTTCTTTTTTATTGTATTCTGCTAATAAAAGTGCGCTTTTGGGCTTATTAGTGTTAATTTCTTCATTATTACTGCAAATGTTTGTCTCCATACTATGGACCATTGAGCATCTAAAAGTAATACTTAAACAGGCTTTAAATTTTTATTACAGAAATCAATAGTGCATGTGAAAATGTCTCTTTCCTCATGTGCAGGTATTGTAGGATACCTTAGGTATCCATGGTAACGACCACCAGCAACTGGCAAACTAACTGTCACTATATCAGTGGTCGTAACATGAGGAAAGAAACATAGCGAATCAGAAAAACCATACTAAATTTCTAACTGGAGGTATTTGCTAACATTAGTGTTACACCTACTACATATTGGGATTGGATCTTGGAGATGAAAATACCCCTTTAAGTGTCTACTGGGTCTTCACTAGGGCCTCTAGTGGTGAGTAGAGTTGAGTGAATTTTTCAAAATTCGGTTCTGACTAGGATCGGCAGCGAATATTGTATTTGCAATATTCGACGAACACAGCCGAACGTCATTGGAGTCAATGAAAGTATAAATGACCAAATATGTTCAGAATTGATTGTCAAACATAAATTCGGTGACCGATTCCGAACATATTCGCTGAACTCTAGTGGTGAATATAGGCTTGGCTGCAGGTATTCACCAGGTACCGCTCCAGGGCAGTGTTATGTTTCGGTAGCTGAGGAGTGCAGGCAAAAAAGGCAATACACCAGAGCAGTTGGAATCTATGAGATTGCAGTACCCTGACTAACCACAACAACTAGAGGCAGCCGTGGAGCGTTCCTACGTTGGTCCTAGACGCCTCGTCACAGCCTGAGAAACTAACTACACCTAAAGATAGATATAGGAAAGCTATCTGCCCCGGAGCAGAACCCCAAAGATAATAGAAAGCCCCCAAACATGTAATGGCGGTTAGACAAGAAGAAATACTGACACAGACAGAAAATAGTATGAGCAAACGTTGGGGCCCAAACTAACTAAATAGAAAAGGATAGGAAGGGTACTTACTGCAATCCCAGAAAACCCTGAAAAGCACCAACTCTACTAATTTCAAAAACACCTGAGATCACACAACCTCTACCACATAAATTAGTTCTCTGGTGTAACAAAATCAAAACAGCAGCCACTGAAAAAACTGGAAAAAGCAAAAGTACAAACATCAGTGGCTGAACTAAACTGAGAGGGCAAAAGCCCCCGGAGGGGACCCTGAAGGCCCCCACAGAAGTGCAGGACAAAATGCAAAAATCAAGCACAAAAACAAAAAGAAGAAAATGTCTTATCTGTTAGCAGGAGATGCAGACACGACACAGCAGGCTACAAGGGAAACAGGAATCAAGGATAGAGACCAGAACAATTGATCACCGGCAACCCTGATGGGAAGGTGACTCCCTTATATAAGACCAGTCAGTAACACCTGATTCCCAATCCTCACAATCTTCACAATCTTCACTGGACAGACCAGCACCGCTTGTAACCACCAGAGGGAGCCTCTGCTCAGAACTCATCTCAAACACATTCACAACAGGGCAGTCTCCAGGACTGCAGCTACTGACCGGAGGGTCAGAGGTGTGGGTACGAGGTGCAGGAGGGTGAGACAGAAGCATAGTTAGATGGTCAGAGGTTGGGGCAGGCAACATGGGTTCACAGTACGAAGCAGGAGTCAGGGATGTAAAAGTCAGACAGCGGGTAAACAAGCCGGGTCAATAACGGGAAACAGAATATGGAGAAATGCATAAACAAGATGGTGGGAGGAGCTGCCTAATATAGACCCTGGCTCTGGATAGGTTAGGGAACCAATTCTCTGCAGCACACGGCAGGGTTAAATTCCTGCAGAGACCAGTTATGCACGCCTAAAGCCACATGGAAACTACATGCTAATGCAGCAATGCTGAGAAGTGCTGCAAATGGCAAATTCAGCGAGACATGGCCTGACATGAGGAGAAGCCATGTGGTGACCACGGTGAGTATGGCGATGCTGAGGAACCATTTGGGTTACTGCCATGACAATGATAAATACCAGCAGAGAGAGAAGCCGATTTCTCTAATTAGATATATTACAAAGTTGCTTATTTTCATGTGTAGTATTGATGTATGAAACAAAAATTAAAACATTGGTTATTCTTTAAGTAATAATACAGAAATCCATTTTTTAAAGTTATATCAATTTTTATAAATTCTACTTAATATACATGATGTGGTATTATTTTCTTTTGCAGGCTGGATTGATGATTCACCTTCCTACTGGCAAGTGCATGGCGCCAAGGAAAACACAGACTGGCAACACACTTCTATTCATTAAACCATGTCATTATAGCCAAAGGAACCAAATTTGGAAAATTATACCAAAGTGAGCAAGTCACGCACCATGTACCTTTTAATGCATGTTATTTGACTAATATTTAAAGCGGTATTCCCATCTCCAAGATCCTATCCCTATAGGTAGTAGGTGTAAAAAAAAATTAGCAAATACCTCCAATTAGAAATGTAGTATAGTTCTTCTGATTTGCTATGTCACTTACCACATGAGCAGGCATTGCAGTAGCTTAGGTATCCATGGTTACAACCACTAACAACTAACTACCTGTCACTATATGAGTGGTCGTAACCATGGACACCAAATCTACTGCAATGCCCTGCATATGGGGTAAGTGACATACTGGATATTGGGAAAGGATCTCAGAGATGGGAATACCCCTTTAAGGAATCTTCCATGAGTTACAAAATACAATTGTTGTGAATTATGTTCCTATTATTGTAGTAGAGTTTTCCATCTTACATAAAGGTGAAACAAAATCTTTTCATATTGACTTCAAATATTGCATGAGTTTTACATGATTACCCTATAAATTGGTGGAACCGAGGATTAAAAATGATATGTGCAGCTTGTACGTCTGCATAGAGACCAACTGGGCAAAAGGGCAGAAAGTAACTTCCTATTGAAGGTTTCATGGATAATATTTACAGCTAAATTACAATCTTTCTTAACCCTTATCATTGGAAGACCTGATAAAACAGAGCCTAGGATGAGCACCCCACTCTCAATAAGTAAACCAGCTATATATTACGAGGCCCCTATAAAGTCATAGCCAAAAAATGTTGGCACCCTAGAAATTGTTCCAGAAAATAAAGTATTTCTCCCAGAAAATTATTGCAATTACACACGCTTTGTTATACACATGTTTATTTCCTATATTTGTATTGGTACAACAGAAAAACATAGGAAAAAAACACAAATTGGACATAATTTCACCCAAAACCCCAAAAATGGGCAGGACAAAATTGTTGCAGATATTTGTTAAGCGATCTTCAATGCCATCACTTTGGTCGCTTATAAGGGTCTTCCTAGAATGGACACTTCCGATTGCTAGAGGCACCACTGATAGGACTCCCATTAATCACAAGAAAGGGGTCCTATACTTCCCATTTAAATTTAGTGACGGTCAACCATCTGTGCTGCCGGTTGTGGACTAATGACGATAGCTGAGTACAGAGTTTGTATATCTTTGTAAAAACCAAAAGGCAGTTGTGCACATGTTTGCCCATCACTTAAAGGGAATCTGTCACCTCATTTTGGCGGGCTATGTAAATGATTTCGGTCCGGTCCGATGGGTGGTGTTTTGGGTCCTTTCCTTAACCCCTCGGTGAACTATGTCCCGGAAGTACTTCGTGGTGTTCCGGGACATAGTTCACTGGCGCATGCGCACTAATGCTTTTCAGCTTTGCCCGCAGTTGGGCAAAGCATACTGCACATGCGCGAGTCAAGATTGCAATGCTCACTTGCGTAATATGGAGGACAACTACGAAAATTCCCAGAAATATTGCGGACAGCGGCCAAAGAGGGGTTAAGGAAAGGACCCAAAACACCGCCCATTGGACTGGACCGAAATCATTTACATAGCCAGCCAAAATGAGGTGACAGATTCCCTTTAACACAACAGAAAACATGGGTCAGTATGGCGATGCCTCCAGAGATCAGACACCTGGCAACTATCCTGGAGATAGGAGATAAATGTTGTACATAAAGTGCAAGTTGATTAGCGGAACCCATTTTCATTCTGCGTCAATAGACTGTGTCCGTCGGATGGGAGCCCAGCAAAACAACTCCTACCTGACAGCATCCATGGGTCTTCTTCAGATTAACCGTCCTGAGATATTACAGGCTGGCTAATCAAAGGATGAGGGGGGGACGCTGTTAGGTAAGTGGCCATTCACAGGGCACCCGACCTGCAGCAACAGATTATTAATAAGGTTGCTGGATTGGGTCAATTTGCGTGTTGTCTATAATATTGATTCTAGTATACCCCCCGCCAGCAAATATTGTTTAATGAAGGATAGTAGCAGATAATTGGAAAACAGGTGGAGAAAATGTTAACAAGCCAACATCCATGATTTTTTGTCTACGAAGCAAAATGTTTTTCTAATTGTATAGAATAGGTAACACTGTATATATTTGTAAGATGCTGTAAATAACAATTTGTTACGTAGTACTCACGCATGCATTGGACAAATGGATTTACTTCTTGTACATTCAGTAAATATTTCTTTATTGTATAGTGTATTTTTATGAAACTCAAATGCCGAGTAACTCTGTAAATACATATTCTATTGCTCTTGTGATATTTGAGTCTCTTAGATTTCAGAGATGCACTTGAAATTCAAATAGTAGTAATTTTAAACAGTCGATGGGAAGGTTTTCTTTTTATTGCATAAGATTGTAGGGACTAAATCATAAGAACAAACACTGCAGAGACATTGCGCCTGCAAGGAATGCTAGAGGATTTTAGATCTGGAGCCTGAAGAATAATCACTGGAGCCTGGGACTAACTGGTTCTCATTAAAGGCAATCTGTCACCCCATTTTTGAACTATGAGATACGGCCACCGCCATCAGGGGCTTATCTACAGCAATCTGGAATGCTGTAGATAAGCCCCCAATGTAACCTGAAAGATTAGAAAAACGAGTTATATTATACTCACCCAGGAGCGGTCCGCCGTCCGGTCCGATGAGCGTCGTGGTCCGGTTCGGCGCCTCCCATCTATTAGCGAAGCTGGCCTCTTCTTTCCGTCCCGTCGTGGCTCATGCGCAGGCGCACTGATCTGCCTTGGTGAGGGCAGAACAGAGTACTGCAGTGTGCAGGCGCCGGACCTCTCTGACAATTCCCAGCGCCTGCACACTGCAGTACTCTGCTCTGCCCTCACCAGGGCAGATCAGTGCGCCTGCGCAGGAGCCGTGATGGGATGGAAAGAAGCGGTCGGCTTCGCTAGAAGATGGGAGGCGCCAAACCGGACCGTGACGCCCATCGGACCAGACAGCGGACCGCCCCTGGGTGAGTATAATATAACTCGTTTTTCTTATCTTTCAGGTTACATTCGGGGCTTATCTACAGCATTACAGAATGCTGTAGATAAGAACCTGATGGCGGTGGCCGTATCTCATAGTCAAAAATGGGGTGACAGATTCCCTTTAAGGATCAGTAAAAGTAAACTGATGTATCTATGTAATAACTTTTTTTTCACCACTTAAATAAAAAAGAACCTATACGTGTTTGGTATCACGAGCTAGTAATGACCTGGAGAATCTTAATGGCAGGTCATTTTTAGCATTTGGTGAACATATTAAAAAAAAAAAAACAGTTGTGGAATTGCACCTTTTTACAATTTCTCGACACTTGGAATTTTTCCCCTGTTTTTCAGTACACGATATGGTTAAACCAATGTGTCGTTCAAAAGTACAACTCATCCCGCAAAAAAAAACCCTCACATGGCCATACTAATGGAATAATAAAAAAAAAGTTATGGCTCTGCGAAGCATGGGAGTGAAAAACACAAACGCAAAAACGAAAATGGGCTGCGCCGTGAAGTGGTTAAGCAACCGACACACTTTGAATAACAGACAGCTGACCCATGGTTTAGGGTGATCATTCAGCAAGCGGCTATCTCCCAGCACACACAGACGCGCTCCTGTGGTCTCTATGAGAGGAGTCGTTGCCAGACATCTCTGGTGGCTACTTATCTCTAGAGAACAGCATTTCCAAATCAAACATGCCATATCCTGAACACCAAAGTCTGACAATACACAGACTCTGAACTGTCAATCAACTGAAAGAGGCTAGTGGTGAAAAAACCTCTGGAGGCTGGGGCTTCTTACGTGTTTTAGCGTGCTCGGAGATTTAGTTTTCGTCGTCTCAGCTGCATGATTTGCGACTCATAGACAGGCTTAATACATGTGGGAATTCCCTAACAAACAGACATTCCACACATGTATTCAGGCTGTCTACAGTTGTAAATCATGCAGCTGAGGCGACGAAAACTAAATCTCCGACACGCCTAAAATACTCGGAGACCACCTGAGCGTGCTTAGGGAAACCTGAGCAACAATGCTTCTCTCTCATCACTAGACAACACTTATACTCACCTCCGATGCTGGCGCCATTCTAGAGGTGTCAGCAGCTTGCGTCACATTATGTCACGTGAACCCTGTGCCCAATCAGTGTAGGCTTCACTCTCCCGCGTCTTATAATCCGAAAAATACGGTAAGTGTTGTCATTTTACTGTGGGCAAACATGCTGATTGATAAGGGGGTTGTCTGAGTAGTAAACAGCCTCTTTAAGGCTGTAAACATGGTTGGGGTTTGAAGAGTCTTTTATACACTTTCACAGGGCTCAAATCAAGATGATGTGTGCATAGAGGTTCCCGCAGCTCCTCACTATGAAGCCATATAATACACACTCAATGTGCTGTAATGTTGAGATATTCTCCGCAGTAATTGTGTTCATTTGGCAAACACTTCACAGGGTTTCCATCAGGATTTTTTTTTACTAAAGTGAATAAAAGTTTCATTCTGATAGATGTGATATTGTACTTGGTGTTATAGGTTTTAGTCTTAAATTAAAACACTAACAAAATTTATGAAATTTTGAATGATATGTTTAATCAATTTAAAATAATTTCTAATTTTTAGGAAGTCAGTCAGCACAAAATGACTGGTCAAACCAAGCACAGGCGCTCAGTGCACCCTTGACATAGTCAAACAGTTTTGTGCACCTCTAAACTTATTCGTTTTCCCAATATCTCAGCCTTTCTCAGGTTCCTGTTTAGCCAATGCTGTAAATTAAGGAAGGTGGGGGGCAAGGGATAGATGCAAAAGAAGTATATGGGAAGGTGAACTGCATAGCTTGGCAATACCAATGGTTTACTGACCTCCTTGGTTTGAACAGTCATTCTGTTCTGACAGACTCAATTTAACCTATTCTTGTTACAGCCAATATTCATTTTGATAATTTTGTTTTTTCCGCTTCCACTTTTTATTTTTCTATTTGCATAGCCTTTTTTTGGGAGGAGTTTTAGTTTTAAATAAAACCATTAGTCCATTAGTTTTGTCTTGTAATGTACTGGAAAATTAGACTAAAAATCTAAGTTTTTTAAATAGACAAAAAAAACTAAGCTTCTGCCATTGTTTGAAATATTTTTAGGACATTTATTGTGGTAAAAATTACCTAGCACCATAATTCTTTAGCTCAGAGTGATTACGGCAAAACCAAACCGTAAGTTTTTTATTATTATTTTAATAGTGCAAAAAAGCGTCCTAAAGTTGTAAAAAAAAACATTGGTTTGTGTTTCACCATTTTCTGATACTCATAACTTTATTTTTTCGTCAATTTTTTGGGGGGAGGTCAAGCTGACATTTTATTCAAACTATTTAGGAGCAAATATAATGTTTCATTATTATTTTTTATGGCTTTTTTTTCGAAGCTGAGGTGTCAATAAAATGGCAATTCTGGCATTTTGTTTTTTTCTTAACAGTATTTACCAGAGGGTTACACAATTTTATATTTTGATCGATCAGAAATTTATAGGAGCAGCAATGCTGAATAATGAAATGTTTTAAATATTTAAACTTTTTTTTCTAGTCCTTTTATGTTATGGTCTGTCACAACTGTATTGCAGTATGTAGAGGAAATCATGGTCTTCTGGGAAGCTCAGCAGCAGGCTAGTATTCCCAGGAGTACCGTCATGGCAGGCACGGGGGACCTTCAGGAAGCTTCTGGCTGTTCTGGCAACCCATCAGCACCCCACAATCACATTTGCATGGAATGGAACACCTTCTTAGGGCTCATACTCACTGGCGCCGAAAACGGATGATATTCAGACGAAAAAAATCGGATTCAAATCTGACCAATGTTATTCAATAGGTGAGTTCTCATTTGCGATTTTTTTCTCATCAGAAATTGGTGTGAGAAAAAAATCGCAGCATGCTGCAATTTGATGCGATTTTGGGATGATAATCGCCAATGCAAGTCAATGGGTGCGATTAAAAAACGCACAGCACTCGCACCATGCAAGTGCTGTCTGATTTATACGCACCAGTCTCCTTTGAAAAGCCGGCAATTCATCCCCTGCTACTGTAAAATCACACTGACAGCTCACAAAACACTAGATACATACACATAGAATACATATATATATATATACACATGTCATTGTAACACATACATATATATATATTTATAGTTCATACACTTCTACATACTGTAATAGCCGCTAATTCAATTGCCGGCTTTTGTGAAATCACAGAAGCCGACATGAAATGATACATTGTTTCCACACAGTTAACCATGTCATTTCATGTATTTTGATATATGGTTTTAGCTTACAATTACATAAGTGTATGTGTGCAAAATTGCAGACATGTAGGGGTTAATTAAAGGTGTAAATTCGTTGAAAAAAAATGCGTGGGCTCCCGCTGTATTTTCTCCACCAGACAGACAAAGCAAGCGAGTGGGGGCAGATAATAATAGCCTAGGGAGGGTACATTTTTTTTGTGCCCCCCCTGGCTACTAACATCTGCCCCAGACACCCCAGAAAGGCCAAATCTCTAATTAGATTCGCCCTTTCTGGCACTTTGCCCGTCTATTCCCATTGCCCTGTAGCGGTGGCGAATGGGTTAATAAGGGGTTAAAGCCACCTTGCAATTGAAAGGTCACTTTAAGCCAGTTTAATAATTGAGAGCTGTCAATTAGACAACTATCAATTATTAATCCTATTGTATGATAGAAAAATCAAACACACACAGTTTAATAAAAAAGAAGTTTAATTAAATAATCACACAGTTTTTGACCATATTTTATTTTCCTGCTAAAACCATTTCCTGTAATAAAAAATAAAATAAAAAAGCAAAATTATTCTTACCAATCCGATGCACAGTCAGGTCCCAGCTGTAATCCATCAGAAAGGGTTAACAGGTTAAGTTAGCAGAGCTAAATGCTGTCTGCTAGCTGTAACACCCTGAATGAATAACTTCCTCTCCCAGCGAAAGGAGAGGAAGTGATTAATGAATGGAGCTTAATTGATTTATTGCCACTTTCACTTCAGTGACCTGACCTAAAGTGAAAGTGGGACACAATCAATTAAGCTTCATTCATTAATCACATCCTCTCCTGTCGGCAGGAGATAAGCTCATTCATTCAGGAGCTTTCAGCTGAGCATGCAGGATTACTTGCGCTGCTTAGCTGATTGCTAGTTAACCCTTTGTGAAGGATTACATCGTGGGACGTGACAGATCGCCAGATAGGTAAGAATAATGTTGTTTTATTATTTTTTCTTTATTATAGAAGATCAAGGGCTTCACAGGGATTAAGAGTTAATAAAAGATGGTCAAAAAAATGTGTTTTTATTTCATTAAAATTATTTATTCTTAAAGTGTGTGTGATTTTTTTATTTCCTTCAATAGGATTAATAATTGATAGTTGTCTAATTGACAGCTCTCAATTATTAACCTGGCTTAAAGTGACCTTTCAATAGCAAGGTGGCTTTAACCCCTTATTAACCCATTCGCCACCGCTACAGGGCAATGGGAATAGAGGGCAAAGTGCCAGAAAGGGCGAATCTAATTAGAGATTTGCCCTTTCTGGGGTGTCTGGGGCAGATGTTAGTAGCCAGGGGGGGCACAAAAAAAATGTACCCTCCCTAGGCTATTATTATCTGCCCCCACTCGCTTGCTTTGTCTGTCTGGTGGAGAAAATACAGCGGGAGCCCAGCATTTTTTTTCAACGAATTTACACCTTTAATTAACCCCTACATGTCTGAAATTTTGCAACATACACTTATGTAATTGTAAGTTAAAACCATATATCAAAATACATGAAATGACATGGGTAACTGTGTCTAAACAATGTATCATTTCATGTCGGCTTTTGTGATTTCACAAAAGCCGGCAATTGAATTAGCAGCTATTACAGTATGTAGAAGTCTAGGAACTATAAATATATGTTATATATACATGTCACAATTACATATATATATATATATATGTATTCTATGTGTGTATATGTATTGTTTCTATTCTTTATTAAGCTGTCAGTGTGATTTTACAGTATAGCCGGGGATGAATTAGCGGCTATTATACTATGTAGAAGTGTATGACCTATATATATATATATATATATATATATATAAATTATTTGCTTTTTGTGTACATTTTTTTTTACAATGTGATTTTTACATGACTTTTT
>JARQOD010010623.1:0-26600 GCA_033576555.1 Oophaga sylvatica | reverse complement strand
ACAATGCTATAAGTTCTGCCCCTCTGCGGTAGTGGATCTGGAGCTGGGATCTATAGTGAGATCACCAATGCTATAAGTTCTGCCTCTCTGCGGTAGTGGATCTGGAGCTGGGATCTATAGTGAGACCACCAATGCTATAAGTTCTGCCCTCTGCGGTAGTGGATCTGGAGCTGGGATCTATAGTGAGACCACCAATGCATATAAGTTCTGCCCTCTGCGGTAGTGGATCTGGAGCTGGGATCTATAGTGAGACCACCAATGCTATAAGTTCTGCCTCTCTGCGGTAGTGGATCTGGAGCTGGGATCTAAGTGAGACCACCAATGCTATAAGTTCTGCCCTCTGCGGTAGTGGATCTGGAGCCGGATCTATAGTGAGACCACCAATGCTATTAGTTCTGCCCCTCTGCGGTAGTGGATCTGGAGCTGGGATCTATAGTGAGCACCACATGCTATAAGTTCTGCCCTCTGCGGTAGTGGATCTGGAGCTGGGATCTATAGTGAGACCACCAATGCTATAAGTTCTGCCTCTCTGCGGTAGTGGATCTGGAGCCGGGATCTATAGTGAGACCACCAATGCAATAAGTTCTGCCTCTCTGCGGTAGTGGATCTGGAGCTGGATCTATATGTGACCACCAATGCTATAAGTTCTGCCCTCTGCGTAGTGGATCTGGAGCCTGGTCTTAGTGAGACCACCAATGCTATAGTTCTGCCCTCTGCGGTAGTGGATCTGAGCCGGGATCTATTGAGCCACCAATGCATAAGTTCTGCCCTCTGGGTAGTGGATCTGGAGCTGGATCTATAGTGAGCCACCAATGCTAAAGTTCTGCCCTCTGCGGTAGTGGATCTGGAGCGGGATCTAAGTGAGACCACCAATGCTATAAGTTCCCTCTGCGGTAGTGGATCTGGAGCTGGGATCTATAGTGAGACCACCAATGCATAAGTTCTGCCCTCTGCGGTAGTGGATCTGAGCTGGATCTAAGTGAACCACCATGCTATAAGTTCTGCCCTCTGCGTAGTGGATCTGGAGCGGATCATAGTGAGCCACCAATGCATAAGTTCTGCCCTCTGCGGTAGTGGATCTGAGCTGGGATCTATATGAGACCACCAATGCTATAAGTCTGCCCCTCTGCGTAGTGGATCTGGAGCGGGATCTATAGTGAGACCACCAATGCTATAAGTTCTGCCCTCTGCGGTAGTGGATCTAGAGCCGGGATCTATAGTGAGACCACCAATGCAATAAGTTCTGCCCTCTGCGGTAGTGGATCTGGAGCTGGGATCTACAGTGAAACCACCAATGCTATAAGTTCTGCCTCTCTGCGGTAGTGGATCTGGAGCCGGGATCTATAGTGAGATCACCAATGCTAAGTTCTGCCTCCTGCAGTAGTGGATCTGGAGCTGGGATCTATGGTTAGATCCCAATGCTATAAGTTCTGCCCCTCTGCGCAGTGGATCTGGAGCCGGGATCTATAGTGAACCACCAATGCAATAAGTTCTGCCTCTCTGCGTAGTGGATCTGGAGCTGGATCTATAGTGAGACCACCAATGCTTAAGTTCTGCCCTCTGCGTAGTGGATCTGGAGCTGGTCTGTAGTGAGACCACCAATGCTATAAGTTCTGCCCCTCTGGGGTAGTGATCTGGAGCTGGGATCTATAGTGAGGCCACCAATGCAAAAGTTCTGCACTCTGCGGTAGTGGATCTGGAGCTGGGATCTATAGTGAGACCACCAATGCTATAAGTTCGCCTCTCTGCGGTAGTGGATCTGAAGCTGGGATCTAAGTGAGACCACCAATGCTATAAGTTCTGCCTCTCTGCGGTAGTGGATCGGAGCTGGGATCTACAGTGAGACCACCAATGCTATAAGTTCTGCCCCTCTGCGGTAGTGGATCTGGAGCCAGGATCTATAGTGAGACCACCAATGCTATAAGTTCTGCCCCTCTGCGGTAGTGGATCTGGAGCTGGGATCTATAGTGAGGCACCAATGCTATAAGTTCTGCCCCTCTGCGGTAGTGGATCTGGAGCTGGGATCTATAGTGAGACCACCAATGCAATAAGTTCTGCCTCTCTGCGGTAGTGAATCTGGAGCTGGGATCTATAGTGTGATCACCAATGCTATAAGTTCTGCCTCTCTGCGGTAGTGAATCTGGAGCTGGGATCTATAGTGAGACCACCAATGCAATAAGTTCTGCCTCTCTGCGGTAGTGGATCTGGAGCCGTGGTCTGTAGTGAGATCACCAATGCTATAAGGTCTGCCCCTCTGCGGTAGTGGATCTGGAGCTGGGATCTTTTGTGAGGCCACCAATGCTATAAGTTCTGCCTCTCTGCGGTAGTGGATCTGGAGCTGGGATCTATAGTGAGGCCACCAATGCATAAGTTCTGCCACTCTGCGGTAGTGGATCTGGAGCTGGGATCTATATGTGAGACCACCAATGCTATAAGTTCTGCCTCTCTGCGGTAGTGGATCTGGAGCCGGGATCTATAGTGAGATCACCAATGCTATAGTTCTGCCTCTCTGCAGTAGTGGATCTGGAGCTGGGATCTATGTTAGATCCACCAATGCTATAAGTTCTGCCCCTCTGCAGTCAGTGGATCTGGAGCCGGGATCTATAGTGAGACCCCAATGCTATAAGTTCTGCCCTCTGCGGTAGTGGATCTGGAGCTGGGATCTATAGTGAGACCACCAATGCTATAAGTTCTGCCCTCTGCGGTAGTGGATCTGGAGCGGGTCTTAGTGAGACCACCAATGCTATAAGTTCTGCCCCTCTGCGGTAGTGGATCTGGAGCTGGGATCTATGTGAGCCACCAATGCATAAGTTCTGCCCCTCTGCGGTAGTGGATCTGAGCGGATCTATAGTGAGACCACCAATGCATAAGTTCTGCCCTCTGCGGTAGTGGATCTGGAGCTGGGATCTAAGTGAGACCACCAATGCTATAAGTTCTGCCTCTCTGCGGTAGTGGATCTGGAGCGGGATCTACAGTGAGACCACCAATGCTATAAGTTCTGCCTCTCTGCGGTAGTGGATCTGGAGCTGGGATCTACAGTGAGACCACCAATGCTATAAGTTCTGCCCCTCTGCGGTAGTGGATCTGGAGCCGGATCTATAGTGAGACCACCAATGCTATAGTTCTGCCTCTCTGCGTAGTGGATCTGGAGCTGGGATCTATAGTGAGACCACCAATGCTATAAGTTCTGCCCTCTGCGGTAGTGGATCTGGAGCTGGATCTATAGTGAGATCCACCAATGCTAAGTTGCTTCTGCCCCTCTGCCGCAATGATCTTGGCATGCTGGATCTAATATGAGACCACCAATGCATAAGTTCTGCCCCTCTGCGGTAGTGGATCTGGAGCTGGGATCTATAGTGAGACCACCAATGCAATAAGTTCTGCCCTCTGCGGTAGTGGATCTGGAGCTGGGATCTATAGTGAGACCACCAATGCTATAAGTTCTGCCCCTCTGCGGTAGTGGATCTGGAGCTGGGATCTATAGTGAGGCCACCAATGCAATAAGTTCTGCCACTCTGCGGTAGTGGATCTGGAGCGGATCTATAGTGAGACCACCAATGCATAAGTTCTGCCCTCTGCGGTAGTGGATCTGGAGCTGGGATCTATAGTGAGACACCAATCTATAGTTCTCCTCTGCGGTAGTGGATCTGGAGCTGGGATCTACAGGAGACCCAATGCTATAAGTTCTGCCCTCTGCGTAGTGGATCTGGAGCGGTCTAGTGAGATCACCAATGCTATAAGTTCTGCCCTCTGCGGTAGTGGATTGGAGCTGGGATCTATGTGAGACCACCAATGCTATAAGTTCTGCCCTCTGCGGTAGTGGATCTGGAGCTGGTCTGTAGTGAGACACCAATGCTATAAGTTCTGCCCCTCTGCGGTAGTGGATCTGGAGCGGATCTATAGTGAGACCACCAATGCTATAATTCTGCCCTCTGCGGTAGTGGATCTGGAGCTGGATCTATAGTGAGGCCACCAATGCATAAGTTCTGCCACTCTGCGGTAGTGGATCTGGAGCGGGATCTATAGTGAGACCACCAATGCTATAAGTTCTGCCTCTCTGCGGTAGTGGATCTGGAGCTGGGATCTCAGTGAGACCACCAATGCTATAAGTTCTGCCCTCTGCGGTAGTGGATCTGGAGCTGGGATCTACAGTGAGACCACCAATGCTATAAGTTCTGCCCTCTGCGGTAGTGGATCTGGAGCTGGGATCTACAGTGAGACCACCAATGCTATAAGTTCTGCCTCTCGCGGTAGTGGATCTGAGCTGGGATCTATAGTGAGCCACCAATGCTATTAGTTCTGCCCTCTGCGGTAGTGGATCTGGAGCTGGGATCTATGTGAGACACCAATGCAATAAGTTCTGCCACTCTGCGGTAGTGGATCTGGAGCTGGGATCTATAGTGAGACCACCAATGCTATAAGTTCTGCCTCTCTGCGGTAGTGGATCTGGAGCTGGGATCTACAGTGAGACCACCAATGCTATAAGTTCTGCCTCTCTGCGGTAGTGGATCTGGAGCTGGGATCTACAGTGAGACCACCAATGCTATAAGTTCTGCCTCTCTGCGGTAGTGGATCTGGAGCTGGGATCTACAGTGAGACCACCAATGCTATAAGTTCTGCCCATCTGCGGTAGTGGATCTGGAGCCGTGGTCTGTAGTGAGATCACCAATGCTATAAGTTCTGCCCCTCTGCGGTAGTGGATCTGGAGCCGTGGTCTGTAGTGAGATCACCAATGCTATAAGGTCTGCCCCTCTGCGGTAGTGGATCTGGAGCCAGGATCTATAGTGAGACCACCAATGCTATAAGTTCTGCCCCTCTGCGGTAGTGGATCTGGAGCCGGGATCTATAGTGAGACCACCAATGCTATAAGTTCTGCCCCTCTGCGGTAGTGGATCTGGAGCCAGGATCTATAGTGAGACCACCAATGCTATAAGTTCTGCCTCTCTGCAGTAGTGGATCTGGAGCCGGATCTATAGTGAGACCACCAATGCTATAAGTTCTGCCCCTCTGCGGTAGTGGATCTGGAGCCAGGATCTATAGTGAGATCACCAATGCTATTAGTTCTGCCCCTCTGCGGTAGTGGATCTGGTGCCGGGATCTATAGTCAGACCACCAATGCAGTAAGTTCTGACTCTCTGCGGTAGTGGATCTGGTGCCGGGATCTATAGTGAGACCACCAATGTTACAAGTTCTGCCTCTCTGCGGCAGTGGATCTGGTGCCGGGATCTATAGTGAGACCACCAATGCTATTAGTTCTGCCTCTCTGTGGCAGTGGATCTGGAGCTGGGATCTATAGTTAGATCACCAATGCTATAAGTTCTGCCTCTCTGCGGTATTGGATCTGGAGCTGGGATCTATAGTGAGACCACTAATGCAATAAGTTCTGCCTCTCTGCAGTAGTGGATCTGGAGCTGGGATCTATAGTGAGATCACCAATGCTATAAGTTCTGCCCCTCTGCGGTAGTGGATCTGGAGCCGGATCTATAGTGAGGTCACCAATGCTAGAAGTTCTGCCCCTCTGCGGTAGTGGATCTGGAGCTGGATCTACAGTGAAACCACCAATGCTATAAGTTCTGTCCCTCTGCGGTAGTGGATCTGGAGCTGGGATCTATAGTGAGGCTACCAATGCTATTCTTGTAATCGGTGTTGGCATTCTTCCTTTTCCTGGATGACCCGCTTGATTATATCGGTTGGGGTTATACCGGCTGTTGCACGTTCAGTGCGTCGTAAGTCAGAATGAGTAAAAGAATCTTGATTGGTGGAGTCAGGTAGAACAGGCGAAGACGGTGATGCGCCCAAATCCAGTGGTTCAGCCAATTCAGAAGCTTCAGCCCCGTGTTCCTCTTCTGGGTCAGCATGGAATAAATCTAGAAATTCTTCATCAGAATCAACAACTATCGGCGGTAGCGTTTCAGGGGCACTTGTTGATTCTTCTATTGGATGTACCACCCGAGTAGGGGCGTCTTCTTCACCTTCAAGCTGAATCTAAAAATCTCAGCTGATTCTCTGCTTCACCCAGTACAGGGTCTTCTCCCACCGGTACTACTACTTGCCCCGAGGACGTTTATCTCTGACTAGCACACGATCTCCGACCTTGATAGCTGTCCCTCGTAGAGGAGCTGTCTCCAGGTGTTCCAGCTCCGTAACTTGGTCTGCACAAGTCGATGTAGTGTTTGCAAACGGTGACGATGTTCTCGGACCCAGGTAGACACCTCCAGTCTGTGGGTAGTCCTCTTCTGGGTTCAACTCCAGCTCAGCGATCTCTCGTCCTGGTCGGCCGAATAACAGGGTGTAGGTCCAGTGGTACGGTGTACTTGATTATTGTACACCCAAACCAGTTCAGCCACAAACTGAGGCCAGCGTACTTTTCCAGAACGTCCCTCCTGACAGCACCATGGGGACGTCCTCCTCCTCCTTGCTGGGACAGGAAACACGAGAGGTTAAAAGGCCCTTCCCTGCCCCCTATCCCTCAGTGTTTTTCCTGTCCCTTCATGGAGGGATGCAGGAGCGACGCTGTCAAGCTTATCGGGCTCGGGGATCGTGAGGCCGCGCCCAATCCTTCCCCCTGTCGAGAGACCCAGGGCCGAAACTCCCCAGGGGGGAGTCCCTCTACCCCAAAGGCCAGGAGCAGGACCAGGCTCCGGGATTGAAGCCGCTCATCCCGGCGGGAGGCTCTCGACTCCGGACCCAGCGCGGACAGGTTACTGGGTCAGGCGCTGGCTTCCTGGGCACCGGTACCCCGCAGGCGGCCGGTTTCTGTTAGGGGTACCGATACACTTATGCGCTTCGGCGACGCAGCATCAGGCAGACACAGGCAGCGTCGGCTTCCACAGTGTCGGAGGGGGGGCGCGTCACTTCTGGTACCTCACTTCCGGTACCGCACATTCGGTGTCGTCACATCCTGGCCCTGCAGGTCAAATGCTGAGCGGTAACTACAGCAGGCAACGATTCCCTGCAGCACGCCACCGGGCTCCTGTGTGTGTGCAGCCTACAATCACGCAGCAGCCTCACCGAGGATGGAAGCTGAGATACGTGAAAGCGGAGGGGTAAGTGCGCCAGGCGCAGTGCACCCCTGCCCCTGCAGTCACTCCCATTCAGGAAGCATACCTGACAGGTCCCTATCTCGTACGATAGAACAAGGGAACCCCGGCTGCTCCCCCGTCAGCAACAAAAAAGACCGGCAAGGCTTCAGCTAAATCCTTCAGATGCCCGGTTTGCCATGTTAAGTTATCTGACGGCCACGACAAGACCCTCTGTCCAGCCTGTACCTCTAAGATTTTGAGGGAGGAACAGCCCTCTCTACTGTCAGAAATGAGGCACATGATTCTAGAAGAAGTCCAGGCCTCCATGTCCACTATGGCACACCAGTGGCCTTCCAGCCCCACCCCCGAACGCAAGCGCCCCAGATGGGAGACGGACTTGGGGGAGCAGGACCTGAGCTCAGAGGACCGGTCTGACCTAGATGACTCCAACTCTGAGGAAGAGGAGGAACTTCCACCTGACACCCAGGACCGAAATAGAAAATTCCTATTCCAGGCAGAGGACGCTAACGATTTGGTCCAGTCAGTACGGACCACCATGCAGATTGAGGAGACTCCTAAACCCCAAACCAGACAGGATCTGATGTTTGGGGGCCTTACGTCTCAAAAGCAGTGTTCCCTGTTAGCGAACACATCCGGGCCATGATATTTGAGGAATGGAAAAACGCTGAGCGTCATTTGGTACTTTCCCGTGACTTCAGGGGGCGACTACCATTCGACCCGGAAGACATCAGACTACGGGAGGAGATCCCTAAGATCGATGTCCCAGTAGCCAGGGTCGCAAAAAAGACTGCTATCCCCTTCGAGGACTCATCTAATCTGTGCGACCCGATAGACAGAAAAGCCGATATACTCCTAAAGCGGCCTGGGAAGCATCCGCGGCCCTAATTAGAACTAACATAGCGGCCACCTCGGTTGCTAGATCCATGTTTCTCTGGATGGGTCAGTTGGAGGAACAGCTGTCCAATAAGACCCCCAGAGCTGAGATCCTGACTTCCCTCCCTATTATGAGATTGACCACGGCATTCCTGGCTGACATGTCGACCGAATCAGTTAAATTTTCGGCCAGAAACAGCTCCCTATCTAACGCAGCTAGGAGAGCCGTTTGGTTGAAATCCTGGTCCGGAGATAACGCTTCTAAAACCAAACTGTGCTCCATCCCCTTTTCAGGGTCAAGGGTCTTTGGGCCGGCCCTAGATAACATTCTAGAGTCAGCGACAGATGTAAAAAAGGGGTTTCCAGAGGATAAGACTAGGTGACCCCAGCCCTTTTGCAGGGGCTCCTTTCCCGGGAAGCACTACGACTCTAGAGCCCATGGTAGGCCAAGTAGAGGGTCTTACAGGAGTTCCCAGGCACAGGGAGGAAAGAGCAAGAGTACCTTCTTTAGCTCATACCCTAGGAATAAGAGACAATGACGCCACATCTATGGGGGAATGCTCCGCCTCTTTGCTGCAGAATGGGCTCAAATTACACAAAATCAGTGGGTCCGCAGAACCATTGCAGAGGGATACAGCATAGAGCTTTACTCCCCTCCCCCCGAAAGATACGTTCCCCCTACAGTAGTCCTACCGGACTCTGCCATGTGGCTCGACCTTCAGAACATGGTCAGCACCTCAGTGGTAATCCCGGTTCCTGAGGCAGAAGTGGGCAGGGGGCACTATTCATCCCTGTTTACCATCACAAAGCCGTCAGGGGTGACCGGCATCATCATAAACTTGAAACCTCTAAACGCCTGGGTCAGATACAAAAGATTCCGAATCAATCCGCTCTGCAGTTCATCTCATAGACAGGGATGCAGTCATGTGCACCCTCGACCTAAAAAGTGCGTACTATCAGGTCCCTGTACACCCTTCATCTCAAAACATCTTACGTTTTGCCGTAAGGCTGCCGACCCAGACCTGCCACTTCCAGTTCCAGTGCCTACCCTTCGGACTGGCTTCAGCCCCCCGAATATTCACAAAACTGGTATCGGAGGTAGTGGCCTTCCTGAGGAACCTGGGTACCATAATCGTTCCATATTTGGACAACTTCCTTATTGTGGCAGAATCCGAAGAGGCACTTATCAGGCACAGAGACCGATGCATCAGGATACTGGAGTCTCTAGGCTGGGCCATAAACTGGCAGAAGTCAGACCTAATACCTGATCAGAGGAAGGTCTTCTTGGGGGTACTGCTAGATTCCAGAGACAGAATCTCATATCTGCCGGAAGGGAAGCAGAGGGTTGTGCGAGACCTAGTAAAGGGCCTCTTACAACATCAAACCTCCGTAAGATCCGCCATGAAGGCGCTAGGACAAATGACGGCTTGCGTCCCATGCGTCAGATGGGCACAGGCCCTCTCAAGACCTCTGCAAAGGGAGATACTGGCGGTATGGGACCGATCTCAGACCTCTCTGGACAAGTCAATGCACCTACCAGGTGCCGTAAAGGAGTCACTCTTCTGGTGGACACAGACTCGCAACCTAAGAGGGGGGTGCTGTGGTCCGCCTCTCCCTACGTAACAGTGACCACGGATGCCAGCCTGTGGGGTTGGGGAGCCCACCTCCAAGGCAGGTGGCCCGAGTACATCAAGAACAGATCGTCCAACTTCAAGGAACTATACGCAGTATGGGAGGCTCTAAGAAGAAGCAGATTCAGACTCACAGACCAACATGTCAGAATCTTTTCCGACAACACAGTCTCGTTCCTGAACCACCAGGGAGGCTCCAGGCATCGACCGCTCCAGGACCTGTTAGGTAGGATATTTGCCTGGGCAGAGGGCACAGTTCTCTTTAACAGCAGTTCACCTGGAAGGATCCCAGAATGTGGTGGCAGACTACCTAAGCAGGAGAGAGGTCAGCCCAACCGAATGGGAATTGGACCAGGACATCTTCCGGGAACTATGTCGGCGGTGGGGGACCTCCGAATAGACCTATTCGCAAACAGACGAAACGCGAAGGTTCCAAATTCTTCTCCCTGAACCCTTTGGATGCCCCGGAGGGATTGGATGCCCTGAGTCAGAAGTGGGGGGGGAACACCTCTCATACGCATTCCCACCATTGGCGCTCATTCCAGCTGTGCTAAGGAAGATCAGAGAAGATCGAGCTACCGTTATATTGATCAGGGCCGGCTCCAGGTTTTTATGGGCCCCGGGCGTAGGAGTCTCAGTGGGCCCCTTTAACACAGACCATGATTCATGATGCACAGATACTGCAGAGAAATATGGGTATAGTACAATGTCAAAGATTTCACATTACATGAGTGATATCTATTGTAAATTCTACAATAGCTCAGAATCCGCCGAATCCTCACAGTGCACAGTACAGACCAGGACAGTAAGTCCTCCATACAATATTATGGGCTCCACATAGTCCTCCATGCAGTATTATGGGCCAAATATAATGCTCCATAAAGAATATTGGTCCCCATATAATGCTCCATACAGAGTACTGGACCCCATATAATGCTCCATTCAGAATACTGGACCCCATATAATGCTCCATACAATAGCCAAATCTCGCCGAACTCCCATATAATGCCCATACAGAATACTGGACCCATAAATGCTCCATACAGAATACTGGACCCATATAATGCTCCATCAGAATACTGGACCCAATATAATGCTCCATACAGAATACTGGACCCCATATAATGCTCCATACAGATACTGGACCCCATATAATGCTCCATACAGAATACTGGACCCCATATAATGCTCCATACAGAATACTGGACCCCATATAATGCTCCATACAGAATACTGGACCCCATATAATGCTCCATTCAGAATACTGGACCCCATATAATGCTCCATACAGAATACTGGACCCCATATAATGCTCCATACAGAATACTGGACTCCATATAATGCTCCATACAGATACTGGACCCATATAATGCTCCATACAGAATACTGGACCCATATAATGCTCCATACAGAATACTGGACCCATATAATGCTCCATACAGAATACTGGACCCATATAATGCTCCATACAGAGTACTGGACCCCATATAATGCTCCATACAGAATACTGGACCCCATATAACGCCCATGCAGAGTACTGGACCCATATAATGCTCCATACAGATACTGGACCACATATAATGCTCCATACAGAATACTGGACCCATATAATGCTCCATACAGAATACTGGACCCAATATAATGCTCCATACAGAGTACTGGACCCCATATAATGCTCCATACAGAATACTGGACCCCATATAACGCCCATGCAGAGTACTGGACCCAATATATTGCTCCATACAGAATACTGGACCCCATATAATACTCCATACAGAGTACTGGACCCATATATGCTCATGCAGAATACTGGACCCAATATAATGCTCCATACAGAATACTGGACACCATATGATGCTCCATACAGAATACTGGACCCCATATAACGCCCATGCAGAGTACTGGACCCAATATATTGCTCCATACAGAATACTGGACCCCATATAATACTCCATACAGAGTACTGGACCCCATATATTGCTCCATGCAGAATACTGGACCACCAATATGGATGTCCATACAGAATACTGGACGCCATATAATTCTCCATACAAAATAATGGCCCCACATAATGCTCCATGCAGGCTGTGCCCCCCACATAATGCAGATGTCCCCCCCATATAATGCCCCATGCAGGATGTCACCCCCCCAATATAATGCCCCATGCAGGATGTCACCTCCCCCCATATAATGGCCCAGGCAGGATGTCACCTCCCCCCAATATAATGCCTCAGGCAGGATGTCACCCCCCCCATCACCCATATAATACCCCATGCAGGATGTCCCCAGGAGCCGAATCGCCATTCATCATGGCATGATGACAGATTTTACCAGCAGAAGCCATGATTTTACTAAACCGGCATCTTTACCATTCCGTACTTGGAAGGCGGACACAGGAGCCCGGGCACGGTCTACAGACGCTTCGTCAATCAGACGCTGTAAGGTTCTTTGTACATGTTTCTTGAAACTCAGTTTTTCCGTCGGCCATTTTGCTTTCTGTCTTGCTGCAGCTATCTTGCCCTCAGTCAATATGGAGTTTCCAGCTTTCATGTTCCCGCCCTGATTCTCTCCCTCTTGCTTCTTAAGCAGCCTCAGCTGAGCAATCAGTGCTTCAGAATCAAGCCTGCAGTGAGCCTTTGACCTGACTCCTGGAAACCTTAGACTTTGTACTCCAGCTATTTCCTACTGACGAAATTTGGAACACTTGTGGACTCTGGAAACCTGCTATTTGATAAATCCACGTTTGCATGGAATTACGGTAACAGAGAAGAGATCCTGAACCTGTTGTGGAGAGTTATTGCTGAGCTTCAGTTACTCTGGCCTGCTGTGTCTCCTGCTTCTGTACCTGCAAATTGTGTGACCCTTTTTGCCACTTGTATGAAGTAATACAAGTCCTTCTATATCAAACCTGTGTCTCCTGTGTTTTCCTTGCACCCAAGCACAAGACGCTATAGGAACTGTACACTATACATTACAAGATTCTGAAGCCAAACGTTAGTGTCTGCTGGGTCTGGGAAGGCTGTGTCTGCTGTGACTGTGGATATCAGATGTCCGGTTATACTTTCTGTGATGACAGTGGTTGTGACTTCTCACAACCATTCCAGGTGAGCACATTCCCTTAATTTTACTCTGCAGTGTTACCACAGGTAAACACTATTGTTTTTTTTGTTTTTTTTTCTCTTCTCCTTCCAGTACTCCTGTCTTAAAAGATCTGGAAGATGGAGGCTCGCATAAAGGAGCTTTGCGGAGTGACTGATACAATCCTTGCAGATATACAGACTATAAAGACCCGTTTTGCAAGCCTACAGGACCTCACTAATCATAATTTGCAAGTGTTTGGACAAACTACCCAGGATTTACGAGCCAGGATTGAGGTTCTAGAGGAACGAGTCCAGGCTCCTGCCATAACCCCGAGTTCTGGGATCCCCAAATTACCTCCTTTTCGTTTTGGCGGTGAACGTGAGAAATTCAAGGGATTTATTAACCAATGCAATCTATTTTTCTCTGCACATGCTTCACAATTTCCCACTGAACGATCCAAAGTGCTTACTATAATCATGTTGCTTACCAACAAGGCTTTGATGTGGGCAAACCCTCTGATTGAGACTGAGGATGATTGTTTGAATCACCTTGATGCTTTTATTTCAGCCATGGGGCAGGTGTTTGATGACCCCAATCGAGGTGCAACAGCTGAAGCAGCCATGTTAACTTTGCGCCAAGGTAAGCGTTCAGTAGCCGAATATGCCTTGGATTTCAGGAGATGGGCTCTTGATACCACTTGGGACACTTCCGCTAAAAAATCTATTTTTCGGAAAGGGTTGTCTCCACTGATTAAGGATGAACTTGCTCGTGCCGACCCTCCCACTGCGTTAGGTGACTTTATTAACTACTGCATCCGTATTGATGCTCGTCTGACTGAACGCAGGCAAGAGAGATGGTTCGAAAGTAATCGCACTAACTTTTTCCTACCTTCCTCCCCAGCTAAGGAACCTTTGAGTAGGATCACACGGGAACCTGAACCTGAACCCATGCAGGTGGACTCTTTACAAAGACGGGTTAGTGATGCACGCAAAGAACATCGTTTAAAGGAAAATCTATGTTTCTACTGTGGTAAGTCAGGGCACTTCATTATAAACTGCCCCAGCCGTTCTCGTAAGACTACTGCAGCAATCATTCACTGTGAGTGTTGCGAGAGGAGATCTGTCAGGTCCGAGCCTCAGGCTCCAGAGAGATCTGCAGCAACAGGTATTGATTTCTCTGACTTAAACTCCGTCACTTCTGAGGACGATGACTGTGTAAACGCTGCAATTTTTCAAGTTTTCTCAGCGGTGTCCCAGCTGAGTTGTAAGAAAAACAATTCTCATTGCTTCCTTTCCATCAAACTCTGGGTTGACTCAGTCTGGGTGTCTAGCTCTGCTATGATCGACTCAGGGGCAAGTGGAAATTTTATGGATATCTCCTTTGCTCTGAAACGGGGGATACGTTCAGTGAAGAAGACTACTCCAGTACAGATGGAGACTGTGGATGGCTCCCTGCTGACCTCTGGACCAGTGGATCAGGAAACGGAGCCTTTGAGGGTCCTTATGGGTAAAGATCATCAAGAGAAACTGTCCTTTATGCTTATCTCTTCTCCCACTTTCCCATTATTCTAGGGCTACCATGGCTGCAGGCTCAGAACCCTACCATTAACTGGGAGACCAAGGAATTACACTTTCCAGAGAAACAGATGAGTCCAGAAGTTTCAGCTTGCTCTGTTCCTAAAGGAACCATGTCAGTCCCTGAACTACCAGCTGTATACCAGGACTATGTGGATTTATGTGACAAGAAGAACGCTGACCAGCTTCCCCCTCATCGTCCATATGATTGTCCAATTGAATTATTGCCTGGAGCAGAGATACCTTTTGGTAAGATCTACCCCTGGCGGGGCCCAAGCTAAAGGCTTTAAAGGATTACATAGACGAAAATCTAGCCGAGGGCTTCATACGCCCCTCTTCATCTCCTGCAGGTGCACCCATCTTCTTTGTGAAGAAGAAAGATGGATCTCTGAGACCCTGCATAGACTATAGGGAACTCAATAAGGTTACTATTAGAAACCGTTATCCATTGCCTTTAATCCCTGAGTTATTGGAGAGAGTGCGGCATGCCAAAATTTTCTCTAAACTGGATCTCCGTGGGGCCTATAACTTGGTCCGTATTAGACCTGGGGATGAATGGAAGACTGCATTCAGGTCACGCTATGGACACTTTGAATATCTGGTTATGCCTTTTGGTCTGAGTACCGCCCCAGCCACTTTCCAACACTTGGTGAATGACATCTTCAGGGATCTCCTAGATACATTCGTGGTGATTTATCTGGATGATATTCTAATTTTTTCTAACTCCACAGAGGAACATCATGGACATGTGAGAATGGTCTTAGAACGTCTAAGACAAAACCATCTTTACATCAAACTTGAAAAGTGTGAATTCCATAGGACCGAAATTCAATTTCTGGGGTATGTACTGTCTACACAAGGAATTAGTATGGATGGAAGCAAGACCCAAGCCATCAAGGATTGGCCAATTCCTAGAAATGTGAAGGAGGTGCAGCGCTTCATCGGGTTTGCCAACTTCTATAGACGTTTCATTAGGAATTTCTCTGAGGTAGTGTCACCTATCACCCAACTTACCCGGAAAGAGTCTAGGTTCTCCTGGACCCCCAAGCCCAGGAAGCATTTTCCCGTCTAAAGGATAAATTTACCACCGCACCTATCTTAGTACATCCCAACCCCGAACTTGCCTTCATAATAGAGGTGGATGCTTCAGACTGTGCCGTTGAGCTATACTCTCTCAGAGAACAGGTGAGAAGAATGTCTTGCATCCCTGTGCCTTCTTTTCCCAGCAGTTGTCTTCGGCTGAGAGGAACTACGATGTGGGCAATAGAGAGTTGTTGGCCATTATTGCCGCCTTCAAAGAATGGAGACACCTTCTTCAGGGTGCTGCACAGCAAATAGTCGTCCTGACAGACCATCGTAACCTTGAATTTATCAGGTCGGCTAAGTGCCTGACTCCTCGCCAGGCTCGCTGGAATCTTTTCCTAAACCAATTTAATTTTGTAATTTCTTATAGGCCAGGATCGCGCAATGGAAAGGCTGATGCACTCTCTAGGATTCATTCAGCAGAGACCTGTCCACTTACTCCTCCTAAGACTATTCTTCCTGACTCTAGATTCCTGGGAGTGATTCATAATCAAGACCTACTTAAGGACATCAAGGAAGCATACCATGCGGATTCCTTGTTGGCACAACCCCCAAGGGATGTAAGTCTTGTCTTTAAAAATGGTGTGTGGATTCAGGGACAACGTCTGTATATACCTGAAACAGTCAGATTGAGAGTATTGCAACTCATCCACGATTCCAAGATAGCCGGGCATAGGGGAATTCTAAAGACACAGGAATTTCTTTCTCGTTTCTTTTGGTGGCCCACTTACAGGAAAGATGTTTTAAACTATGTCACTTCATGTGAAGTCTGTGCAAGATGCAAAACACCTCGCTCCTCACCAACTGGTCTGTTGCAACCCCTTCCCACCCCGTCCCGCCCGTGGGGATCCATTTCTATGGACTTCATTGTGGAGTTACCAACCTCTCAAGGGAAGAACACCATTCTAGTGGTGGTTGATCGTCTAACAAAGGCAGCTCATTTTATCCCTTGTGTCGGCTTACCCACTGCAAAACAGACATCAGACTTGATGATTAAGAATGTGTTTCGCTTACATGGAGTACCGGATGAGGTCATTTCGGATCGAGGGGTGCAATTCACTTCAAGGTTTTGGCAAAATTTCTGTGCCGCATTGGACATTAAAGTAAACCTTTCTTCTGCTTTTCATCCCCAGACTAATGGACAGACAGAACGAACCAATCAGACCCTGGAGCAGTATCTCCGCTGCTTTATCTGCCACCTACAGGATGATTGGGTGGATCTACTTCCACTGGCTGAGTTCTCTTATAACAACTCTCAGAGTGCCTCCACTAAACAGTCTCCTTTTTACTCTAATCTAGGTTATCATCCTAACATTCTACCACGATTTCCCATAGAAACGCCCTTGCCAGCAGTGGCTGAAAGAATCACGTCTTTACAAAAGAATATGGATCTTCTAAAGGAAAATCTGGAATTGGCTCAGGAAAGGTACAAGAAAGCAGCAGATAAATTTCGTAAACCTGCACCAGCTTTCAAGGTAGGAGACTTGGTCTGGCTGTCAACCAGAAATCTTAAGTTAAGGATTCCATCGTCTAAGTTGGGACATAAGTACATTGGACCCTATAAAATCAGTAAAATTATAAGTGCCGTTGCTTGTCGTCTTCAACTGCCCAGAACTATGAGAATCCACCCTGTCTTTCATGTATCCTTACTAAAGGCTGCAACACCCAATACGTTTCCTGGACGTTCTTCTCCTTGCCCTGACCCAGTGCTAGTCGATGGTCAGGAAGAATTTGTGGTGGAAAGGATTCTAGATTCCAGGTTGTACAGAAATCAGTTACAATATTTGATTAAATGGCAGGGCTACCCAGTGGAGGACAACTCATGGGAACCAGTCAATAACGTTAATGCTCCTCGCTTGCTCCGCCAGTTTCATCAGAGGTACCCAGACAAGCCTGGTCTGAGGTCATCCGGAGGTTGTCCCTAAGGGGGGAGTAATGTAAGATTCTTTGTACATGTTTCTTGAAACTCAGTTTTCCGTCGGCCATTTTGCTTTCTGTCTTGCTGCAGCTATCTTGCCCTCAGTCAATATGGAGTTTCCAGCTTTCATGTTCCCGCCCTGATTCTCTCCCTCTTGCTTCTTAAGCAGCCTCAGCTGAGCAATCAGTGCTTCAGAATCAAGCCTGCAGTGAGCCTGTGACCTGACTCCTGGAAACCTTAGACTTTGTACTCCAGCTATTTCCTACTGAGGAACTTTGGAACACTTGTGGACTCTGGAAACCTGCTATTTGATAAATCCACGTTTGCATGGAATTACGGTAACAGAGAAGAGATCCTGAACCTGTTGTGGAGAGTTATTGCTGAGCTTAAGTTACTCTGGCCTGCTGTGTCTCCTGCTTCTGTACCTGCAAACTGTGTGACCCTTTTTGCCACTTGTATGAAGTAATACAAGTCCTTCTATATCAAACCTGTGTCTCATGTGTTTTCCTCGCACCCAAGCACAAGACGCTATATGTGTGTAGCCCTGGTGTGAAGGCACACGCAGTACCCTGGAGGATGTGTGGAGAGATAGCAGTTTAATGCTCAATGAACATTCATTCCAACACACACTTAGACACGCCCACAGGTATAAAGTCTAGTCACATGCAGCATTCAGGAGTCATTCAGTGATTCAGTCAGTGAGTCTAGCCTGGACGAGGAGGGAGGAAGAGGTCCAGTCAGTCAGTCAGCAGCAGAGCTGAGTGCAATCTGTGTGCAGTTCAGAGAAGTGGAGTCCAGTAGAGGGGAGCCAGATCACCTCAGCCTGGTCAGAGCTGTGCCCCACTGATAGACGGACTGAGACATCTATTGAGAAGAGGGAGTGAGTTGCAGATATACTTCAGTCTCCTGTCCCAAGGACAGTGAAGGTTCAGAGACGTGCTCCTGCCTAGAAGATTACTGAGATT
Source organism: Oophaga sylvatica (assembly GCA_033576555.1). Lineage (NCBI taxonomy): Eukaryota > Metazoa > Chordata > Amphibia > Anura > Dendrobatidae > Oophaga > Oophaga sylvatica. The sequence continues at coordinate 8,432 of JARQOD010010623.1, read as the reverse complement.
CTGGCAACAAGCTCAAGAAAGAAGTTAAGAAAGGGACTGACTTTTATAACCTTTGAAGTGAGAAATGCTTATGCTACAAGCGCGGACAAGGCGAAAGGCACAGTGGTAGGAATTCTGAGTGCAATAGGATTGGAGAAGTCCTGCACATTGTCACCGGTCACTGGGGACCGAAGCACCACTATAGCTTCACGCATAGTGGTAGGAAAACCAGAGGCTTACCGGACCTTAGGTCGCGGCAAGCAGCCCTTGGAGTGTCGGTACGTAACTGGGGTCAGGTGGAATAGGAACTTTGAGCTAGGCCAAGCATAGAAGAACCTAGTTTCATCACAGGAAGGCTCCGACCACAAAACTGACCGGGCAGTACAGCTTGGAGAAGCTGGAGTTTATAGAGGGAACTACGCTTTATGCTGGTTGGACTCATCATCATTTTGAAAGTAAAGGAGGCCCCTGCCTTGCTCAACCATTGCCTCAAAACTCATCCTCCATCAACCCCATCAGCCTCCCTGGGACCTGCCTTACCATCTAACAAGTAAAAAGGTATGGAAAGACGCTGACGGTGTGAGACTGAGTTATTTAATTGCATGCCTGCACAACCCCACCATAACCATCGACCTGAGGGAAGAGTCCCACCTGTAGGGGACCCGACATCTAGCTGCCTCACCATCCCCTCAGAGATCTACAGCAGCGCTGGTACAAATTACCAGAGACTACAGGTGGCGTCACGAACTGTAAATATATCTATCCCTGTAAATATTCCCCCAACATACGCCAGACCGCCAGGGCCACAGACCGAGCCACCGCTACCTGTGACATCCCCATAGACTTCCATGGGCTCGGCTCTGAGTACCCCATTGCCCTGGTAACCCACAATTGTGGTGGCGGGTCGACACATATGAACTGTACACCATACATTACAGACGCCTTCCCCGCCATGTCCGCTCTCTACCTTCCAGGCAGGCGGTGTCGCCGCCACTGTGGCACTGAGGTAATCCCGCCCGTGCTCGGCACTTCCTACTTCCCACTGTTAAGGCTCAGGAGAGAGCGCTGTGGAAAGACGTCATCGTGGCCTCTGACCTGAGACGTCACAGTGCAGAGCCGCGGAAGACACCGGAGCTGCAGAGGCACGGGGAGAGGTAAGTATTGTGCCAGCTGCCGGGGCCCTGAGCAAGCGGGGGGGCCCAGTGGCGTCACTGGCACCGCTCTCCTCCGCTAACGGGCGCCGGGGTGCCCAACGGCGAGTGGGCCCCCCCGCCTGCTCAGGGCCCCGGCACTTGCCCGGGTACGCCGGGTGCTGAATCCGGCCCTGATATTGATAGCCCCATTCTGGCTGAAAAAGAGCTGGTTCTCCCTGTTAACAGGCATGGCAGTAGAGAACCCAGTAGAACTCCCTCTGTCAGGGGATGAAATCCATCAGGGCCCAATCCGCCACCCGAATCCGGGAAGACTACACCTCTCAGCCTGGATCCTGAGAGGAACATCCTGATGGCTAAAGGCTTATCAGACCAGGTCACAGCTACCATCCAGGCCAGTAGGAAACCGGTCACGTCAGCTATTTACCTTAAAATCTGGAAACGGTTCTGTCTGGAGAGTGGCAGGTCCGACTTGGTGGCTGGCGCACCAGACATCCCTAGGATCCTAGATTTCCTAGAGGCAGGTTTCAGCAAAGGGCTCAGACCTAGCACCCTGAAGGTTCAGATAGCAGCATTAAGCTCCTTCTTTGACTATTCACTTGCATCCCACCCTTAGGTAGTTAGATTAATTCGAGCTACACAAAGGCTGTGCCCCACCATTCGACAGAGTCTTCCACCTTGGGACCTTACTCTGGTCCTTAAGGCACTATGTAAGGATCCATACACCAACAACAGTAACATGCATGTTTCCCTTCTTACTAGGAAAGCAGCTTTTCTGGTAGCAATTACTACGGCCAAGAGAGTAGGAGAGATCCAGGCCCTATCCACCAGAGATCCGTACCTTCAAATTAGGGACGATAGCATAGTCTTAAGGTGAGACCCCGCTTTCATCACAAAGGTAGCGTCTACTCAGAACCGTAGCCAGGAGATTGTCTTACCGTCCTTTTGCGACAATCCCGCCATTGCAAAGGAGCTAAGGCTCCATTCGTTGGACGTCAGAAAAGCGGTCATAGACTACATCGAAGCCACTAAGGACTGGCGTTTAGATCCGAACTTATTCATCCTCTACGGAGGAAGGAATAAGGGTAGAAAGGCCTCGAAGCTTCCATCGCAAGATGGATTACTTCAGTAATCTCGGAGGCCTACCGGGCCGAGGGGACTAGCCCCCTGGAGGGTATAAAGGCTCACTCTACCCGGGAATGTCCGCCTCACGGGCAGAAAGAGCAAGCGCTTCACTAGATCAAATTTGTAAGGCAGTAACATGGGCCAGACTAGATACATTCTGTAAGCATTACAAACTTGATGTACTCTGAGGCCAGCGGACTGCCTTCAGCAGGAAGGTTCTGCATGCGGTAATCTCACCCTAAGGAGCTTTCTTTGGTACTCCCCATGGTGCTGTCAGGAGGGACGTCCTGGAAAGGGGGTATTAGACCTACCAGTAATTATGTTTCCAGGAGTCCATCCTGACAGCACTGGTAGCTCCCTCCCTCTTGAATATGTCATATGCTGTAATATGATTTATCTTTCAATAAAGTGTTATGTGCATTATACATGTCGTGGTTCTTGGTACAACACTGAGTGATAGGGGGCGGGGAGGGGGCTTTTAACCTCTCGTGTGTTTCCTGTCCCAGCGAGGAGGAGGAGGACGTCCCCATGGTGCTGTCAGGATGGACTCCAAGAAACATAATTACTTGTAGGTCTAATACCCCCTTTCTGTCTTCTACTAACATTCTCAACATCTGGATCAAGGTTCGATTGAACCGTTCACAGGCTCCATTTCCTGTGGGTGATAAGGCGTCGTCCAGGATTTCTCAATTTGGTACAAGCAGTGTAGTTCTTCCATCACTCGCCCCTGGATGCAGGCACCTTGATCGGAGTGAATTCTTTTCAGACTGCCATAAACTTGGATGAAATCCCTACAAATGGCCTGAGCCGCTGATTCAGCAGTTTGTTCCCGGGTTGTAGTCACCACGGCAAATTTAGTGAAGTGGTCTGTCATCACCAGACACTGTTTGAATCCACGATGGGCTGGGCCTATGGTTAGATAATCTATCATCAGTACCTCCAGGGGAGCAGAAGTTATGATGGTTTGCGTGGGAGCTCTTTGTTCAGGAGGTTTTGCTATCTCACAGCTCCAACACTGCCAACAGGCTTCCTCTACCGCGGCTTTCAAACGAGGGTGATAAACTACCTTTTGCAGCCACTGAAATGTCTTCTGTCCAAAATGGGCCTCTCTTTCGTGGGCCTCCATGGCCACCATGTGGAGCAACGTTTCGGGAAACACCACATGCCAAGTGATTCCCAGCTCTCGAATTAGCTGAGCCTTTCGATACAACAGGCCATTCCGCAGGTGGAGCCGTACCCATTCATCACAGGAGCGCCCCAGGGTACATTCTCGGAGTGCTGTCTGGATTTGTTCCTGCGTAGCTGCCATAGTCCTGGTGGAATGTCGGAACTCAGGAATTTCTTCAGCCTTCAGTTCTTCATCCCGGTTGGGGCCCGGTCGCTCATGTGTCACTCTGGATAAAGCGTCTGCGTGGGTGTTTTCAGCTCCTTTTCGGTAGGCGATCTTACACGCTGCTCCAGAGCCCCTAGGTTTCCATTCTCCAGGTGGGCTAATGGATTGTTGTCAGTGCGCACTAGAACTTTGGACCCAGACAGATATTCAGCAAACTTCTCGGTCATGGCCCACACCAACACCAGCAATTCTAGTTTAAAAGAACTGTAATTGTCCTGCGTTGTGGTAACTTGTAAACTAAACAGCGAATGGTCCGATCATCCATTTCGGCCCATGCGAGAGGACACGAGGAAATTAAACTTGTGGGACTTCTGACTCTCCTTCCTGACAGTTCAGGCTCTGGACGGCGTCCCCCAGCCATGGAGCCCCCTAGTTTAACGGTTGACGTTGAAGGGGTCACCCTCGCCGGACACATCCCTGGGCCAGGTGTCCAGGTTCTACACAATTGCAGCAAGTGGGTTGCTCCTCTCTGCAAGTAGGTCTCGTTCCCCGTCGAGGCTCCGAACTAATTCTCTCTTCAGAGGGGTGTGGTGGTGCTGAGGATTTCCTCTTGGACTCAGACAACTCTTCTCGTATGTCTTGGAGTCCTTTCAACAGTTCTCTCACCCAACTTGGTTTGGTCGCCAGCGCTAGAGATACCTCCCCGCTCCGGACCTTCCCTGCCGGAACTGTTATCCTCTTCTCCTGCTCGCGTGAGCGCGCCTCAGCCCCAGCTTCCAAAAAGGTCATGCGCGGATTCACCTGCAGGCACTCTCGTAAGGCCTGTTTCAACAGCGTATCCCTCAAGCCTTCCACTGACCTCACAACACTATATCAGAGGGCCCTGCACCGTCGCGCTTCACAATTATACTATGGATCTCTTGTAGCGCGTCCATATACTGAGTCACGGTCTCCCCCTCCCTTTGAATATGGCTAAATAACCAAATGCGCAATTCTCCAACGTCGGTGGGGTCTCCATGCATCTCCTCCAGTATTGGTAAAACCTTGCCAAAGGTATCCCGTTCAGTGAGGGGCCCGAGTACAACAGTGTTCCTCGCCTCCCCATCTAAAGCCATCACAGCAACCTCTGCCTCTAATGCCGGGGTCATGGGGTGCATTCTCAACATACCCCTAACCAGCTGAGTCCAGTCCCACAACAGTGTTACTGCCACTAAATTTGGGGAGATTATTCAACATTGCCCCTAAGGATATTCTGGACCTCGGGGCACCCCGACTGCTTGATCTGTCGTTTCTGTGCCCGTAGACTGCATCCTGCCGCCTACGCCAAGTGTGAGCAGGTTGGCAGATGCAGTGACGGACAGGAGGCAGATCAAGGGTTAACAAGTTTTTACTCAACAGGGATATTACTCCACGCAGGGAGGTAGGGAAAACGTGAGGTAACATGCAGGCAGTGTAGGGATAACAGGGGTTTGGTTGGGAAAAAATCAACGCAGGAATAACAAATAACATCATTCACAAAGAATATGCAAATTGCCTCTTCAAAAAATAGAGGACTTGAACTCTATAGCGCCCCCTATTGGAAGTAGTGATCCTACAAGTCACAATCAACCCTTTAACGAGTCTTGTAATATGACTTAGGATAAAAGCCAAATCAGAATCTCCATTTGCAGACACGGTGTTTCGGACTATTGGTCCTCATCAGTACAAAGTAGGAGAGATCTGATTTGGCTAGATGAGAGGCTCTGGACTGGGGTCTAAGGGGTAAGGGTTCACAAAGAAGTCACTTATCAATCGGACGTCTTCCTGACAGAAAAGATCCCGTTGTAGATGATGGCGCCAACAGCCGTCGGCACGACGTGGATTCGGTGTGGTCCTGAGTGAGGCGTCGGTACGTGCCGGTCGGCAACGTTGAGTCTTTGAAGCGTCCTGAGGAGTCCTCAATACGGAGACTCTTGTGACCTGGCAGGGTTCGGGCCACTGTGCTGTCAGAGATAAGCGAGGGGCAACGATTATTCACTGAGGATTCAAGAAACCGTCCCCAGTAAAAGTCACAGTCTCTGTCCGACGTCATGAGAGCACCCTGCCTGTAGCGGAGCGGGGGGCACTTCATTGAGCCGGAATCAGCCTGCACACGGCGGACTTCTCGTCACAGTCTCTGTCCGACGTCATGAGAGCACCCCTGCCTGTAGCGGAGCGGGGGGCACTTCGTTGAGCCGGAATCAGCCTGCACACGGCGGACTTCTCGTCACAGTCTCTGTCCGACGTCATGAGAGCACCCCTGCTTGTAGCGGAGCGGGGGGCACTTCATTGAGCCGGAATCAGCCTGCACACGGCGGGCTTCTCGTCACAGTCTCTGTCCGACGTCATGAGAGCACCCCTGCCTGTAGCAGAGCGGGGGGCACTTCGTTCAGCCGGAATCAGCCTGCACACGGCGGACTTCTCGTCACAGTCTCTGTCCGACGTCATGAGAGCACCCCTGCCTGTAGCGGAGCGGGGGGCACTTCATTGAGCCGGAATCAGCCTGCACACGGCGGACTTCTCGTCACAGTCTCTGTCCGATGTCATGAGAGCACCCCTGCCTGTAGCGGAGCGGGGGCACTTCGTTGAGCCGGAATCAGCCTGCACACGGCGGACTTCTCGTCACAGTCTCTGTCCAACGTCATGAGAGCACCCCTGCCTGTAGCGGAGCGGGGGGCACTTCGTTGAGCCGGAATCAGCCTGCACACGGCGGGCTTCTCGTCACAGTCGCTGAGGTAAGTTTCAGTCACGGCCGGACGCGAATCTCTGTCATAAACGGTCACAGCAGCCGGAGTCCTGCTTCTCCTCAGCCGCGTACTGCGCCTTCCCGCCAATTCTGTATATGTCCGTGCGCTGCGATACCCCTGGTCACGCTTAGCCACTCGCCCTGTCAGCAAGCGCACAGATCGGTCCGGTTACTTAAAGTATTTCCCGCACAGCAGAGGATACAGCCCCGACAGTTGTGGACCCGTCACAAGAAAGGCACCCCCAACCAGGTGTCTCTTCTTACACTGAGATCACCAATGCTATAAGTTCTGTCCCTCTGCGGTAGTGGATCTGGAGCTGGGATCTACAGTGAGATCACCAATGCTATAAGTTTTGCCTCTCTGCGGTAGTGGATCTAGTGCCGGGATCTACAGTGAGACCACCAATGCTATAAGTTCTGCCTCACTGCGGTAGTGCATCTGGAGCTGGGATCTATAGTGAGACCACCAATGCTATAAGTTCTGCCCCTCTGCGGTAGTGGATCTGGAGCCGGGATCAACAGTGAGACCACCAATGCTATAAGTTCTGCCCTCTGCGGTAGTGGATCTGGAACCGGGATCTACAGTGAGACCACCAATGCTATAAGTTCTGCCTCACTGCGGTAGTGGATCTGGAGCTGGGATCTATAGTGAGACCACCAATGCTATAAGTTCTGCCCCTCTGTGGTAGTGGATCTGTAGCTGGGATCTATAGTGAGACCACCAATGCTATAAGTTCTGCCCCTCTGTGGTAGTGGATCTGGAGCTGGGATCTATAGTGAGACCACCAATGCTATAAGTTCTGTCCCTCTGTGGTAGTGGATCTGGAGCCAGGATCTATAGTGAGATCACCAATGCTATAAGTTCTGCCCCTCTGTGGTAGTGGATCTGGAGCTGGGATCTATAGTGAGACCACCAATGCTATAAGTTCTTCCCCTCTGTGGTAGTGGATCTGGAGCCGGGGTCTGTAGTGAGACCACCAATGCTATAAGTTCTGTGTTTCTGTGTTAGTGGATCTAGTGCCGGGATCTATAGTGAGATCACCAATGCTATAAGTTCTGCCCCTCTGCGGTAGTAGATCTGGAGCCAGGATCTATAGTGAGATCACCAATGCTATAAGTTCTGCCCCTCTGCGGTAGTGGATCTGGAGCTGGGATCTATAGTGAGATCACCAATGCTATAAGTTCTGTGTTTCTGTGGTAGTGGATCTGGAGCTGGGATCTATAGTGAGATCACCAATGCTATAAGTTCTGCCCCTCTGTGGTAGTGGATCTGGAGCTGAGATCTATAGTGAGATCACCAATGCTATAAGTTCTGCCTCTCTGTGGTAGTGGATCTGGAGCCAGGATCTATAGTGAGACCACCAATGCTATAAGTTCTGCCCCTCTGTGGTAGTGGATCTGGAGCTGGGATCTATAGTGAGATCACCAATGCTATAAGTTCTGCCCCTCTGCGGTAGTGGATCTGGAGCTGGGATCTATAGTGAGACCACCAATGCTATAAGTTCTGCCCCTCTGCGGTAGTAGATCTGGAGCCAGGATCTATAGTGAGACCACCAATGCTATAAGTTCTCTGTTTCTGTGGCAATGGATCTGGAGCCAGGATCTATAGTGAGATCACCAATGCTAGAAGTTCTGCCCCTCTGCGGTAGTGGATCTTGAGCTGGGATCTATAGTGAGACCACCAATGCTAGAAGTTCTGCTCCTCTGCGGTAGTGGATCTGGAGCTGGGATCTATAGTGAGACCACCAATGCATTAAGTTCTGCCCCTCTGTGGTAGTGGATCTGGAGTCAGGATCTATAGTGAGGCCACCAATGCTATAAGTTCTCTGTTTCTGTGGCACTGGATCTGGAGCCAGGATCTATAGTGAGATCACCAATGCTAGAAGTTCTGCCCCTCTGCGGTAGTGGATCTTGAGCTGGGATCTATAGTGAGACCACCAATGCTATAAGTTCTGCCCCTCTGCAGTAGTGGATCTGGTGTCAGGATCTATAGTGAGATCACCAATACTATAAGTTCTGCCTCTCTGTGGTAGTGGATCTGGAGCTGGGATCTATAGTGAGACCACCAATGCTATAAGTT